>VXAY01002697.1:369607-488879 GCA_013399855.1 Oxyruncus cristatus | reverse complement strand
TTCTATGATTCTGTGGTCAATCCAGCCATAAGCATGGCACTGCCAAGTCCACCACTAAACCATGTCCTTAAGGGCCATATCTGCAAGTCATTTAAATACCTTCAGGGACAGTGATTCAACCACTTCTGTGGGCAGCCTGTTCTAGGGCTTGACAAACCTTTTGGTGAAGCCATTTTTCCTAATATCCCATCTAAACATTTCCTGGTGCAACTTGGGGCTGATGTTATGACTGTGACTTGGGCAGGTGTGGTCCCATGAGTGGCAGGCTGTCAGGCAGGTGTTTCTCTGCAGTGTCTCTTGGCAAGCGCAGGTGCCTCCTTGCTCCCAGCTCTGCCTCTTGCAAATCTAGTAGAGATGGCACTCAGCAGCAGGCAGGAAGAAGGCAGACACTACAGTGGTCACTGCTGCAAAACCTGAATCCCATAACACATCTACCCCTTTGATCTCTGACTTACAGTGCAGATAATGGTGTAGAAGGGCTGTTAAAAATCAGCAGCTTAAGTAATGCAGTAGCAGAAGGAAAGTGAGGGTAGAAGACCTCTCAACACTTGCATTTTGCTTACTTTTCTTTCTTCACAGCAATGTGACATCTGTAGGGTGGGATGGAAACTTTCCCCATTTCAAAGATGCCACTTTTTCAGATGCAAATTCTTTTCTATTTTCTCCCTCAAAATCCTTGTCTTGTTCCATGTCTTCTGAGCACTCTGTGGATCATGCAGCTTTGCATGTGGGATGCATGCCCATGCTCTCCTCCCTCCTGATGGCTGGGAAGGAACATAGCCTGCACAGGAGCCACAGAGGAGTGGGGCTCGTAGGATGGATGTGGCCCAAAAAACCTTGTCATCAGCCAGCACACTGCATTTTTGAGGCAGAGGCTATGAATTTCAACTTTCTGTATGTTTTCTGGAAATGGCTGCTGTAAGACTTCCAGTTAATCACAGCACTAGCAGGTCGTAAGCACAGACTTCGTGTATGTTCTCAGTGTGGCTTGTCTGCATAGCATGAGCTCCTGCATGATGAACCTTATTTCTGCACACCTCTCACAAGCGTTTTGGTGTATATTTTGAAAGGTACTTAATTCTATAATAACTATAATTGCATAACTTAATTCCATAATATGTTATGGAAGGAGTTTGACCACTGGTTAGCTGTTGGAAATGCACTATAATGTCTGAACAATTGTTGAAATTATAATTTCACCTTCAGTGATAATGGACCTCTGGATCTGTCAGCCTGAATGATTTCATGTGTTTTTTTTGGCCTACACCTGTTAATAGACTTCAAAATAATCATTTCGATAAAATGACTCAAGGATGATTGTTTTTATTGCAGGTTCATTTTTCTTTTTTTTTTTTTTTTTTTTTTCCCCCCTCTGGTGATTGTAGCAAGTCTATCGGCTTTCAATTTAGTTACAGTATCTTAACTTGGCAGGGCAACATAATTTCACAAAACACAGGCATTTTCAAACGTGAAGAAAAGAATTCAAATGCTTATTGTGAAAAAAACCCTCAGCTTACTTATTTCAATTGAAATTACAGGCTTTTCTCATATATTTAACCTAAGTTTTAAATCAATGACTTAGGAGTTAACTGTATTGCATCATTAAGCGAACCCTAGAACGTTCCAATTATTTTACTGAAACTTGAAGTGTGCTTCATGCTTTCTAAAATGTTTTCTCAATATATTGGCTGCTTCTTATAAAATAGCAGCTGGGAGTAGTGAGTGGTGAACCCATAGTAAGTCTGACTTGATCTATAATCTTCAGAGATGTACTGCATTGTTTTTAAATATTGCATTCATGCCAACACTATAATCTCACCAGAACTACTGGATCATATTGTTATAGGGCTTTCTGGGTTTTATGAAGTGACTGCTTCTCAGCCTAAGTGCATCACTGTTTTAATTGATTTCCATATAAAAACTGTCTATATTTTTAGAGTTCCAGCCATAAGCACCCTGACATAGAAGCTTCTCTTGTTTCAGAAAAAAAATATCTCCTTTTCTGAATATTTTGCCAGAACCTCTTGCAAAGTGTGCTGAGTTATCAGAATGGAAATGTTAGTAGTTTGCAGAAGAGAATATGAGTATGTGGTCTTCACCTTCATTGTTGCCTTCCAGCAGCAGCAAGGCTTTTACAGCATACTTTTAGTTTTTCTCTTGTGGATTAAGCCCAGTCCCAGATGTCCTGTCAAAATAGCTGAATGGTGATAATTATCATGCTTGTTAATTATCACCATTTTCTGCTCCATAAATTGTTGGTCTTCCACTTTCTCTTGTTTAGTCTCATGCACTGAAACACAACCTGCCATTTCTTACCTTGTGCCTGTTGAGAGCTGAGTGATCGTGGAGTCAGCTGTCCTGAGGAATTGTAGTTCATCCTACTGCCAAACCTCCACCAAGTGATGATGTCTTTGCCCTTTCTATGGGTGATGCTTTGGAGTGAGAGAAAATTTTCAAAAGGTTTCATGCTGTGTCACAGTGTCTGAAAGCTCAGGTTCACAAAAGCACTTCTCTTCAATCTAGAAATCTCAGACAATCTCTTTGTTTCATCTGGCAGATGATGTCCAGTCCTGCTGAAACATGCTGAACACAGGGTAGTAAAATATTTCTGGTTCTGAGCTCTAAAGATTCACTTATCTGTTACTTCTTGAAGAAGTAATTTCATCTTTGGAAGTGAAGAATTGGTTGTTTGGTTTTTTTTTTTTTTTTTTTCCAGAACTCAAGTATTTTCAAGCTTTGTTTTCAGTATCAAGTGCTATATTTTATATATCTGGGTATCTTTCACACTTCTTTACTGTGAGGGTGACCATGCACTGGAACAGATTGCCCAGAGAGGTCCTGGACTCTCCCTCACTGGAGATATTAAAGAACCATCTGAAGGCAATCCTGTGCAAAGTGCTCTGGGATGACCCAGCCTGAGCAGGGAGATGGGACCAGATGACCCACTGTGGTCCCTTCCACCTTACTCACTCCATGATTGTGATTTGTGGCTCATAATGCTTGCTCAGTGTCACAAATATAATGAGCAACTCAGCTGAGTGAGGTAGAGCCACCACAGAAATGTTCCTAAAATAATGATATAAATACAACCCTTTCTGCTGAGTTGGTTGTTTTTTTTTTTTTTTTGAGGGGGTGAGAGTGTTGTTTGGCTAGTTTGACATAAGACAAGTTCAAAAATTGCAAAGAATATGTGGTCCAACTTTGGTAACAATTTAAATTCAGTGATGTTCCAGCTGGGATGCAGCTGCATACAAATACTAAATATCTTTTTAGAGTGAGTTGTGAAAAACTGGCCAGAAGAACCAGCAGACTGGGACTAGTAGGCTTGATCTTTAAATGCTTGCTTTGTAAAATCCTGCTGAATTTAGAGGGCCATCAGAAAGGGTCATCATTGCTGGAATAACAACTTTCCAATTGTTTTTTATTTTATTTCAAAGAATGCTGAGGGAAAAAGCTTGCCATAATGACAATTACAGTTTTACTTTCCAATAATGATCTTAAATGCAGAACAAAAAGAGAAATTCAACAAGTCATACCTGGAAGGGCTTTCTCAGCACAAAATATTCAAGGCAAGAAAATATTGATTTGAAAAATGGGAACTGATTGGTCTGTTTAGTGAAAAGTCTCAGACCAAATGAAAACAACAACTCGTAGAGAAAGAGCGTGCAGCTCTGTGCCCACTGTGCCTTTTCTTAACATAGGGTTTGGGAGTGCCCTTCCTCCCAGTACAGTAATATTTGGTGCTATACAAATATGGGTTTGTTGGGTTTTTGTGTTTCGGTGGGTTTTTTGTAAGGTGCTGCAGTGATGCCTAGGCAATAGTCCTGCCTTGAGACATCTGGGTTTATGCATTTGCATGCCTGGAATATTGTCTTGGCATCCTCACCCTTATGCAAAGTAAAATGAAGCATTGGCTCAAATTTAACTTAGCTGCAAGAAAGACAGTTGTATTTGTAAGTGAATAATAATTTAATATATGCACTCTGACATGTCTCAAGGCGAATGAAGCTCTTTGTTTTAGACATATTTACATAACTTCCTATGCCTTTTGCATCTTGTTGTCATTCCACCTTGTATTTCTACATTTCCTGTATCTCAGAGAACATACAACTGGAAAACAGATGCTAAAAAGCTTTGAATTTGCTTCAAATTAAAGCTTTAAAAATATTTTATTGCATTATGGAAAATAGTGAATTAATTACATTTGGAAATATTAAGTGTGAAAGGCTGCCAGCAGTCAGCTCAGGTTTGTGACAATGATCATCTTATGACTCACATCATGTCAGTCCCCCAGTAGATTTCCTCCTGCTCATAGAATAAGTGAATGGGTGATTCCTTACAGTTGCCGGGTAGCTTGGGGCACAGGGTTGTGTACTAAAAATATGTTTAGTTTCCACATTCCTGGATCCAGCTTTAGCTTGCCTGCCTGGCATCAAAACTGTGAGATGAGTGACCCTCGTGTTCCTACTCCTTGTTTGTGTTTGAGAATGATACAGACTCAAGCCTGGGGCTGAAGCAGATTGGCATTACGGCTTCCATCTATCAAAAAGTAAGGACCATCTTCACAAGTCTTACATGAGCAGACTGAGGGGACAAGAGGTTTGAAAAGGTTAAGTTCCCACAAATGTTGAAACTTTCTCACCACTCTGATGTGGGCAGGGACCTGTTAGAGGGGTAGAGAAACCAACCCTATTCACAAGGAAGGTGGGGAAGTGACAGGATGCAGTCATCACAATAAGAGGGTTAGGCAGACCCCAAATCCCTGAAGACCAAGAGGAAACGTACTCTCTGCTTGGGAAGTAATTCAATATTTAAGACCAGAAATGCAGTAGAAAATGATATTTCATCCAGCAGAAATAAATAATTGCATCAATAAAAGACAAAACTTTTATTTCAGTCTCTACAAATTGTCAGTAATGACATATTCTCTCATTTTTATTGCTATTATTTAATAACTCTTAAGTAAGTGTAGCTGCAGATGAGAGCAGTTGTTCCTTCTGTGACTGCATTTTTTTATTTTGATCTTCTTTAGTTAAAAATATAAAATGTGAGTTGGTTTGACACTATAATACATTGCTACAGTAGCTCCATCATAGCAGGGCTGGGACCTGCAGAGTGTGCAGAAGTGTAAAGCTTCAATTTAGATAAATGAAGTACTTATGTGCAACAATGCCTGCAACAGTAATATTATCTGAGAACAATAGCTAACACTTATGGTACAATTTTTATGAAATATATGAATCATCTGTCTTTTGGGGAACCCATTGTAACTTCCTTCTCCTGATTCTGTGTTAATACAGAAATTTAATTTCTGTTTCTCATATATTTTTCTCACAAAAAAAATAGCGGCAAACACCAGCATTTAATAATCACAGCCTTCAGAATGCAACACATGTGCTACAAGAGCATACAAATAAGCTGGGAGCGTGCAGAGTTATGGAGAAAAGAACAGCATGTTCCTCAAAATTTGCAAGCACCCGTTTGGAGGGATGCTGCGAAGCAGAACTGCTGTGGAGGTTGGCACCTCGCGATGACCCTGCCCATGTGCCAAGACTGACTGCGGATTATTCTGGACCAATGGCTTCCCCAGCAGTAGATGCTATTGAGATTACTCACAGAGCCTTCATGCTCCATGCTTTGGAAAGATCCTTGGAACTTGTTCCAGCTATCAGGGGAGAGAAATTTTTGGGTGGGATGCTTGCCTGGTGTACAGCAATCTGGGCAGAATGGATACCTTTGGATTGATACAGTTCAACTAGCAATTGATTTTATCTGAAGACAGGATTAGGGGTGCCAAGACACTTTCTTGGCCCAGTTACCATTTACACTGTGAGTTCTCCCTGGAAAACCATGCAGGCATATCTGGGGATATCTTCAGTTAGCGTAGGGTGCCACGTGGGTTGACTACATTGTTTGATCAAATTTTGTGTGTGTGTTTCATTTTTATGCCTGCAAATAGACCATATGGTCACTTCCAGACTAAAAACCTTATTGAAAAGCTATGATTACTTGTTTTCCAAAAAACCTGTAAAAATGATGAATAACCCCTGTTACATTTTCTTTTTCAGAAGGATATTTACTAATGCTTTGTCCAGATTGAACAAAGAGAACCTACCCCTTTTTTTAATTTTCTATTCCATATCTACTGAGGTAATGGTTAACAAAGTAGAACAAGAGTGGCATAATCCAGGAATACTTGGCATTACAGAATCACAACAGGGTTGCAATCTCAGCTATTTTTTCCCTTAAGAAAAATAGCAGAAAATTAAAATTAAATGAAGCATATTGGAGCAAAGAGTAAGTGTAGGTAGAAAAGAATTGATAGTGCTTACCGTGGTATAACATCTTTTAGGCTGAACAGATTTGGAATTCAGAAAATTCTGAATGTAATTTGGGCATTTATATAGTAAACCACAGAGCCTGTAGCATCAGTGCAGTCCTTCTGTTGTCCCAGTGGTCTGTGAATTAGAGACTCACAGGAGATCTGGATTAGCCTGGTTGCACGCAGAAAGCATTCTTGCATGTTCAAATCCCATTTCACCTTTCTCATGTCTCCTTCTCCCCTAAAGTCCATTGCCTATTTAAGAATCATAATGACAAGAACTGCAAGTAAGCAGGGTTTATTTGTGTTGTTTAATTTTTGTTGTGTGGAAAAGACAGGGGTGACTAAAAGGTTAGTGACTACAGTCTCAGGTTGAATGCAACCAAGTTATTCTGTTCTCTGGTTGGACTAATCAGAGGAAGCAGAGATCCTCTTTGACACCTTTTACTGCATAACTTTAGTGATATCTCAAAGCATTCATTTGAGACAGTCTCTGCTGTGCCACTGCTTCTTGAGAGATGAGAGATTTAATTTCACTTTGGCAAGGAGATTCAGTGTGCCTAACATTGGTGCTCAAATCCCTTATGCTGTCAAAGAGTGAAAAATAATCCCTTCCCTATGCCTTCTGCCACATACACAGATGTACAAACACATCCTGGGGCAAAATCCTGAGCATGCTAAATTCAGCAGAGCCATTAAGATGGGGATGGAATAGCATATACATACACACACACATACATATATGTGTGTGTATATATATATATGTATATATGTATATAATCTCCAAAACTAGTAGGATTTATTATAGGAAGAGAGACAAAGTAAAAACACAGCTGGTAATTTATTGAATTTATATTGATGAATGAAGAACAGCATTAATTAGTTATCACCAAAGTTATCAGTGTGATAAGCAGAATGTTCTGCTTATCACTTCGATTTCCTCAAACCAAATTCATACTAATTTTATCACAAATAATACCTCTTTTTTAATAAAGTTTTTTCAAAGCATTCAAGTGAGGTAAGATTCATTAAGGATGTCCCAGGATGTTGATCCTCACTCTAGTCAGGACTTAAAGTAGGTTGGTATGTTAACATTAAAGCTGATTCTGCTGCCCAATAGCAAAAGGGGCAGCAGTTCTTTTTCAAAATGCAGCACATGCACACAATGAATCCTGACTGGTTTGTTGGGATGGAGTTAATTTTCTTCATATGAGCTGATGTGGGGTTATGTTTTGGATTTGTGGTGTTGAAAATGGTATTGGTAACATCTTAATTGTTGCTGAGCAGCACTTAAAAAGTCAAGGCTTTTTCTTCTGCTCACCTTACCCCACAAGCACAGGGAGCTGGGAGGAGAAACAGCTGGGACAGCTGACCACAGCTGACAGGAATATCCTACACTGTATGGCATCATGCTCAGCATATGGGGCTGGTGGAAGAAGGAAGGGGGCTATGTTTGGAGTGATGGCATTTGTCTTCACCAGTCACTGTTACGTGTGGTGAAGCCCAGCTTTCCTGGAAGTGGCTGGACATCTGTCTGCCCATCATAAATGGTGAATGAACTCCTTATTTTCTTTGCTTTACCTTTCAAACTCTCTTTATCCCAACCCATGAGGTTTTGCACATTTACCCTTCTGATTCTCCTCCCCATGCCATGGCAGGGGACTGAGTGAGTGGCTGTGTGGGGCTGAGCTGCCTGCTGGTGTTATACCACAATAGAATCAATTTCTCAGTTTTTACAAGAATAGATGACATGAGGTTATTAGCTCAAGGTTGCAAAATGAGTCAGTAATGGGTGCTATCTGCTATCTGTTGGGATCTCAACTAATCTATTGAGTTATCACAGTCACGGTTCTTTGCCTGAAGAGTTGGCAGAACTCTGTGACAGAAGATGACAGGAAAGGATAGGGTCAACTTAAAGGAAATATCAGATTCCATCAGTTGAATTTTTCACAAAATACAACTGGTATCCCAACTCCTGTCAGCGACTTACTGAAAATCAAGCATTCAGGGTTGCTTATTAAAATGCAATCACTAAGTGTTGCCTTTTCTTCTATGCCTCCACACTAATAAGCAAGATATTTAGTAAATCAACTGATTCCAACAGACAAGAGCCAGCTAATGAATACGAAACCTCTTTTGCAGCACTATGAAAGATTATGCAAACCAGCAAATGCATCTAGAGAACAACAGAACATAGCTGTTGCTACTAGCATTTCATTTACACAGATGCAGTTGTTTAGAAATTGTTTAAGAATTGTCGATGATTCAGAAATATTTATAGTATAGTACACTGAGTATTGTAATTTTTTAAAAAGCGTGTGACATAAATTGCAATGTGCTCTATGGAAGAATTAATTCTTCATAGCAAAGCTAATGCCTTCTTCATAAATGTCTTCATAGGCATTGGTAAAACAAGGGTAGAAAGAAAATTATAAAACAAGCATAATGAAACTGTGAGACTGTCTCAGTGGTGGCATCTGGTCTTTGTGTCCATTTACTTCATTTTATCATGTGAGTTTTCAAATCTAAGGGCTGTCTTTATGATTTTCCTTCTTGCAGTACCTCGCAGAAGCAGGTTCTGGTCCAGAACACCTGCTTGGTGGAGTACAGCCCAGAGAACAAGAAAAAGGGTGGGGTGCTCCTGGTTCTGCATTTCTTGTATCTGCCCTAGGACTGCTGTTGCCTGTCAGCTTTGCTCTAATTAGACTTCAGACATCTCTTCTGCTTCTGTAGATCTTAATACTGTGTATTTTCAAAAGATACTGGTAATCAAGCTGGGACCCTTATGCAGCCAAGACTCTCAAGCAGAAAGAAGGTTTATCTCTTTGAGAGGGGAAGAGAGGACAAGATCAGGAGATAGGTGTGCCACGTGACTGGTTAAATATAAAATAAAATGTCACTTTTGCATGTGACAAACGCACATTTAGGCACTAACTTCAGTGGCACCATAGACATGCAGAGAGTCAGCTGGTAGGCACACATTCAGATCTGGGGTACCACTTACTCCAGATCAAATCTGTCACCTAGAATAACAAGATGACTGCTATAAAGCCAGCCCACTAGCCTGTAGTGGGGTCACATAAGCTCAGGGATGAGTGTCAGCGTGTCAGGAAGCACTGTACAGCTGCAAGGCCCATGGGCTTTCACAGCCACGGGATGTGGTTGGCAGGCTCCCACCAGTCTTACACAGCAACCTGCTGCAGGAAAGGGCAAAATCTGTACCGAGGAACCTTCTGCCTGATCAGGCTTCTGATCACATGATACTGCTGCGAGGCTGTTGTACATATGGCGAAGGACTCAGGCAAAGAGGTCTCTGGAAACATCAAGCAGGGAGCTGCTTGGGCCAATGTCATAGGTTGTGCAGGGACAAGCCTTGTCTGACCAAGCTCCAGGGCTTCCCAGGAGCTCCTGCCTGACTTGCAATTGAATTGGATAAATACAGAAACTTCACCCATTGTGAATATCCACCCTACAGCTTAAGTTACTGTGGGAGGCATTATGATGATGATGATGATTAGGATTAATAGCAATCCTTTTTCTTTTATTACTTTTTATGGGCTGTGACTATACAATGGCTGCATCTGAGTTAGTCACTTGGGGCACCAGTAGATGATGATGTATTTTAAAATATGATTTATCTTCAGCATAAATTGGTGAGTCAGAGAAATGCATCAGGTGCAGAGAGTATTGGGTAAGCAACTCAGATTCACAAATGTACATTGTAAAACCTTAAGTTAGATGAAAGGGATGAAAGCAGTTCTCCATGTGCAGAGACCTATGTTTACCTCATTATTTTCTTGTGTCCCATTGCTGTACATACCTGCTGCCTGCTCTCCTCATCTCTTTATGCCAATCACTTGTTTCTCTCAGAGAAACTGATGCTCCAGTTCTTGTGATATGCCAAACACACTGGGACTCTGCCTGTAAATTACTCCAATACAAATTACTGTAATAAGCCTCATTAACAACATATTCCCATCAGAAGAGCACTTAAACACATTTATAAAACTAAGGGTGTGCTTATGTTCCGCTGAAGACAATGTTCCCAAGGTGTTCACTTAGAATGCAAGACTTGTTTTTTTCACCCAGCCATGGCTTGTAACTCAGCCTGAAACAGTTGATCTAAAACTCTGCATCAGCCCCAAGGAAGGGGGAGCTTAGATTACATGTTGTAATCAGGAAAATTACTGTTTGACTGCTATTGACGTTTCCTTGGCACTTCATCACTGGAGTGTGAGTGCCCACAATCATTCTTTGCCTTTCTATTGCATCTCATTCCAATCAAGGATCTCAACACATTTTACAAATGGCACCAGATTTGGTGAGAAGTGGAGTGTCTTGGTAATTGATTGATTAGCTGTCTTCTTAATAACATCTACCCTTTTTATAAAATCTGGGCTTTCACATTAAGACTCAAGTTTGATTTGGCAGCAGATTTCAGATTTGTTCTCTTTATGCAGCTGACAGAAACTGTTGTTAAGTTTGGAAAACAGAGTTAAACTATTTTAAATTCGTATATTTAATCCATAATGCTCAGGTTTGCAGCCCCATGCATAACGTGGTTTCCATTTTCCCTGGCTTTGACACTGCTGAGCTAAAAAATAAAAAGTCCACCCTATGCCAGCAGGTTCATGACTCAGGATGTGGAGCGGTAACAAGGCCTTTAGCACAGTGATGGTTTAGATTGGTTTTGTCAGTTGTTATTGTTTCTAAATGACTTCCATTTTTAAGCAACTATAGGTAGGGCTTATTGATTGTGCTGTTTCTATGATGCAATGAGATCTCACAGTCCAATTAAACAGTGTTCCCCAGCAGCATCTCTCTGAATTTTTATGCAAACGGTTACACTTACAATATGAGAACAAGCTGCGTTATTGGTTTTTTCTCAAACTGTCAAAACATTTAGCAATCCTATCCAGGCTGGTGCTGCAATCTTGCCTGCTCGCAGAAACAAAACATCACATGTGCAGAGGGAACAGAAGTGTGAGCAGTCTGTACCAGAGGTCGCCTTCTTCTGCCCTGAGGCGATGAGCAGTGGAAGGGGAGAGCTAGCATGTCTGGGCGGGTCTACTTTTTAAATTAAATGCTTTGTATACTTTATTAAGAGTAAATTATGTTTTTATGCTTTTAATATTCCTTGCTGTGCTATGTGAAAGACAGGTGCATAGAAAATGAGAGAAATAACTTGGGAAATTGTGAGTTAAAATGTTGTATCCCTTATCTGTTGATTGTTAGTACTGTCAGAGGCAATATGTTTTGAGTGTCTTTCAAGGCTTCAGTAATAATTTGTCTGCTGTTCACACATGTAGATGTTACAAAGAGAAAAGCTGCTTAATAATGTTCCTTATGTAAAGCTTTTTTTAAAAAAAATCTGTTCTTATAAGGAAAGGTTAAAAATCAATGTGAATAAAAGGAGAAGTCCAACGATCATACAACTAGTCTTTGAAAAAATCTTATTAATCTCTCTCTTATATTGGACTATAAGGAAAGCAGAGCTTTTGATAGACTAATTAGAAGCTGAAATGTGTTTATTACTTTCTATTCTATATCTTCTCATTTTCTGTTGATCAGGCTGACTTGATCCATTCATCTCCTCTTTGAGCTCATTTCATCATGAACTGATGAAGTGTTTGAAAGAACCTGAGATGTGTGATAAAACCATTTTTCTAAAACCTTGTTTAGGACTTCAGATACTTCTTTTTGACTGGGAAGAGGGGAAGGCTTAGAGGAGAGAGCTGTTTCCACGTGCCAAATTCTGCCCCTATTCCTGCCTGACTTGACTTATCCAACCACTGAGAAGAACAAAAGATTACTCTAAATGAACAAAGGTAGCCAAATCTATCCTCCCTGTGGATACTTTCCTGAAAACAGTAACATTATTCTTTAGAAATTCATCTCCTATTCTCTCATTTTAAGTCAGCTTTGTATATGTGACAGAATTATTGCCTCAGGAGCAAAATAGGGTATTATGTGAAAAGTGAGTGCCTGGTAAACAGTGGAACAACCAACTAGTCACAATGAAAATGTCATATTTCTGACTGGTGTACAAAGAGGTACATAAAATTCGGTGTGTTAAGGGGCATCACAGTGTAAAATCACCGGTTGCTGTCTCGTCACCACCCAGGAAGCTCAAAGGCCTCTCTATTTTTCAGAGATACAAAAGAAGCCAATCTAATGAGATAATAACTTTACAGGAGACCATAGGTTTACAAAAAATGCAGGATCAGGTTTTCTAGCAATCCTTCAGAGCTAAAATGGGTTGGGCACTTCTGAGAGGCGTGGGTTGAGGCTCACTGCCATCCTCAATCCCACCACACCCCATGAGCTCTCCCAGACCTGGGTTTGTGGGAGGGCACATATGCTGTCTTGCTCCAGGACCTGCTTTTACTTTTTCCTTTTATTCTCCTTCCATCAGCTTTACAGGGGAGTCAGAATCATGTCACAGCTTCTGTGTGGTTTTTCTCTCTTTTGGGCTTGGAAAAGATGGGATTTCTCTGAACAGACCCTCCTCTCCCTCAGCACAGCCACATGATGGGTTCAGACAGTGCCTACTTGGAGGATAGACATGCTTTGAAAGGAAGGGCAAAGCGACATTCTCGGTGCTGCCCTTTCCCCCAGCCTGTAACCTGTGAGAGGGACAGCCCACATGGATTAACGAGAGCCAGAGCAGCCCAGAAATACAGCATGGCATGTATGGCTGTCCCTGGAGCTGCCAATACCCACAGGCCACCATTTGCACTGCCACCTTTGGTGCACCAACACACACATGTGCTGGCAGTGCTGAGGCTCAGTGCACACATGACACAGACAAGTCATGCCTGATGTGCTGTTCTTCTTTTACTGGCAGTTGTTGGGTCTTAATGATAAAAGTCAGCTGCATTTTCTCTTTCTTCCTCCTCAGCTAACAAGACTCAAAATATGGGAAGGATTAAAAAGCAGTAATGAGACCTGATAGAATTTTCCCCATATAGTTCGATGAAAGAAATAAAAGCTCAGCTTCACTTCAGCTGTATGTAAAAATTGTGGGGAACTGAAGTGCAGCTATGATAATAATAAAAGCAACAATACCAATGATTTACTCCTTGATTCCTGCCTTTTCTGTATTAGGTTTCTTTCACCAGAGATAATGAGGAACCCAGAAAGTGTTTCAAGTGAGAGAACTGCTTTGCTTTTATAGAGATATCATTTGATGTTGGAAGTAAAATGCTATAAATGATAAAAAATTGAGGTATGTTTCTGATTAAAAGGTAAAATCCAATTCTATCTATAGGATATTGACTTGCTCTTTGCTCTTGTGTGACTTCAGGCAATTTGTGTCTCTTGCAGTCTTGTTTCTCTTTCTGCCTCCCATCTTTCTAGATTGCAGTCTTTTGTGGTTATTGACTAACTCTTACTGTTGTACAGTGCTCAGCTTAGGGCAGTCTCAATTACAGCATTGTGCTTCAAACTCTAAAAGAAAGAAAATTGAGTAAGCAGTGACCAATTTTCTCCCCTCTGACACTGACTGGATTAAAAGGGTTAGGACTGTAAGCTTGTAGGAGCTCCAAGGCAGGCCTCTGAATCGGCAGTAGGATTGGCTATTGCACTGATGGCACTTGGGTGAAAACACTTGCCTGTAGTCAATAGGGTGCTCATTGAAAGATGACACCCACAGAAGTCTGTCAGTACCTACAGGAGGCACTGTGTGTCCAAGAATTCCTCCCTACAGCCACAGCACCCTGCTGCTTTCAACCCCTGACTTGGTCTGCATTCAACTTCCAAATTAAAGGTTTCACCTTTGATGATGCCTGACTGAACACCACAGACTGATGTTGAGCACTTGCATGTGCCATCTTCATTTTTTTTTTTTTCCCATCTAATGTAATAAGAACAAAAAGCTATTGTGTCTTGCCTCTTTTAAAAAGCCAGACACGACACAAGTTCTTAAAGTTCCTCATGTCAATCAAAATGTATTTTTGAAGGCTACCTTTCAATGAAAAGCTCATTAAGTTTGTGGTGACCTTCTTGATACGGAACAACCTCTGAATAGCCTTGCAGTGCATGAAGGTAATTTTTTTAGAAATATTTCTCATTTGATTTATGTTCTAGAAAGCAGAAGTGCAAAACCAATTTGACTAGGTACAAAGATATTTTCTTCTTTATCTATGAGAAGAGATAAGGTTTCTTTCTATGTTTTTGGTCTACCTTGTTACACAGGGTGAAAATTAACAAAGTTATTCTGGTAGACCTGATACATGACAACTTCTATTTCCCTTTTTCGTTCACAAACTTTGTTTCTGCCCAAAAGATAATGGAAACATATATGAGAAAGAAGATAATGATTATTGTAGTTCACATAATTTCTACTTTGTTTTTCTGAAGACTGTATGTGTGCGCATAAAGGATAATTTTCTTAGAAAGAAATCTCCATGCCATACAGGTTTACTTATTACTTGTCATTTTTATAACCTTATGTTAATGTTTGAATGTTCCCTGTGCTCAGTATTTATCTCCTTGTTTAACTATTCTCCCAGACCACTCTCTCACCCTTTCTGTCTCTCCACGTCTCTCATTTTAGGGTGTCTTTGAGGTTCTGCCTGTCATTATTGGGTGATCTCAGGCCAGTATGCCAGGCTTTCAACAACAGGCAAGCCGGCCTCTCTCTTTTTCCTTTTCCTTCCTTTCTTTAACTATCCTTTCTTTCTTTAACTGTCAGCGGGGTTAAAGGCGATGAGGTTATGCACAAACGTTGATGAGTGGCTGTGCAGCATGTCAGTCATTAACACACAGAACCTGCTTGTGTGACTGCGTTGTACACCGTGCTTCTGCTTGCAAACCCGGCTGCAGAAGGGATTTCCATAGAAAGAGCACTGATCGGCAAAGATGCAGCTCCGTAGAAGTCACTGGAGCATAGACCAATCCTTTGCCAAAAGCTTGCGGATCCTCTAAGTCTGTTTATATGAGCAGTCCCATGTGTTTCCATGGAATTGCTTTTGGAAGTCAATTTACACATATGAAGGCATCTCCCTGAGCTGTGTTTAACTTTCCTTAATTGTCACAACCAAGTTATGAAAATTATTCCAACACAGTCATATACCTAAGCAAGGGGATATTTTCCGATGCCTAAGATGAAATAAGGTAAATTTTCTTCCTTTCCCTTCTGGATATCTTCTCCTAAACTACCTGAAAGAGATCTCCTACATTCCTGGGCAGTTATAGTGAGAGGAACAGCCAGCTCTGTTAGAGTCAGTGGGGAGCTGTAGCCATGCCTGAAGTGGGCTGAAGGTCCCCAGAAGGGAACCTGTACAGGTAAGATATTTCCTCTAAATGTCAGTGACTGGCTTTGTGGAATAAAGGCATCTATTATACTTTGAGACTGACATTTACTTTTATAAAATAAGTCTCAAAGAAGAGAAACCATTTTGTGTTTTCTTCACCACTACTGCTGTCTCACTTGCACTAAGTTGCTCAAAGCCACCTCTGGGAATGAGTGGTGCACTCAAGGAGGCTGGAGTTTCTTCTTGCATTTCCTAACTTTGTAATAGATGCATGAGCAGATGCATTGTCCTGACCCTGCGATTCACCAGACATCTGCTAAAGGCTCCAAATGCTAACACAGTGTGCATTATATGCAATGAAGTGCTCCTAAATCTCCACTGACTGCTGATTTGGATACAGGAAAAATGAAGCAGTAGTAACAAGTCTGGTAGAGTAGCTTAACTGTGAGTGGGGGTCCTGCACACTCAGGGCTCAGAGAAGCCGTCTGGTCTCCCACTGATCACCTACAAATTCGTCTGTACCCTAACGGGAATCAAGACATTTACATCGGTGCCATCCATGCCAGAATTTTCAGGCTAAAATTAAGCATAAGGTAAAATGCATTTAGAGGTTTCATTAAGTGAAAGAGAGGAGTGGGTTTTTTCAATAATAATTGCAAAGGACCTTGCAGACTGTATGATCTGCTCCAGGGAAGGTTTTCTCTCATCCCTGGCAGAATTACCAATGCACCCTCTGCTGCAGCAGTGAGTGGAGTGAACAGATCTCAGAGGGCGGGTGTGGAGCTCCATGACATGTTAGGTGTCTCAAAAATAGGCTTGAATGTTTTATTCTCTTTTTGCTCCTGTTTGATACTATTTATGTTAAGGCAAATCTGGATGTATAATATTGCTGTAAATAATTGAAGAGCCACAGTCCCTTAAAGTGTTTTCTGCATTGCACTCACAGCCATTTGGAATTTTAATATGAGAAATGTGGAAACGGTTGCAGTGTCCTTATTTTAGATGTGGTAGGAAGAGAGAACACCAAGCACAGTCCAGCTAGATAAGGAAATAGAAATGCTGTCAGATTAAAATGATGCTGTCTGAGATCTTCTGCATTGTCAGAAATACCTTAAGTACCTCCCTAAAGTAACTTAGGAAAGAAGGACTAGTCAGAGGGAAAAAATAACTTTATATCATGAATTCACATCTATGTTTTGTGGCTCAGAATAAGAACTGATTTCAAGCTAGCTGGTAGAAGTCCAGGGGCTGCAGTGCAGGCATTCCATCATCCCTGAGCCTCTGCAACATCTCTGGTGCAGGGCAGCAGTGCCCCAGTCCAGATCCTGCTCATTCTTTTCATTGCTGTTTGCATGGTGGTTTCACCTAGGAGCCTTGGCCACGTGTCACAGACTCACAGTACCAAATGGTGGTAAAACTAAAATAGAGAGTTCTATTTCCAGACTTGTAGTTTATATATACACCAAGAGACAGCCAGGAGGAGGCGGAGAGGCACAAGTGGGCAATGCCCAGCTGGACTAGCACTGTAATTTCTGCTGGAGTTTGAGTGCAGTGGGAAGCTCTTCCTCCTGGGTGTCTACTCATGAAGGTGCTCCAGGGAGCTGGTTTACCCTGAGAAGGCTGACAGTGATTTCCAGCTCAGCTTTCTTACAACATATGTGAGAGATATGGTCACCTTGCAGAAGCAGTAAGCAGGGCACTGATGAACTCCTATCCTCCGGCTTTGGTTCTCCAGACACCCAAGGCTGTGGCCAAGAGATGGATGCTTTTTCACTTATGGGTACTGAGCCCACTGCAGATTTTTAAAAGAACTTCCTCTGGGAGAGTCCTTTTTTTTTTTTTTTTTGGTGCCAAATATTTCCTGCATTTTCTACCAAATTTGAAGTTGTTCTTTAGCCTCTTTAAATTCAGTTTGTGCTAGAAGAGAGGTGTGAAAAATATTAAGCAGATGAAAGAAGCCAAACCAGTGTAGGGAGAGAATGTTCAAGGGACTAAAGTTCTAATTATAAATTATTTAAGACACTGAATTTGAATTTACAATATCCCTTTAAATCATCCTCTGTATTCCATAATTGGAGGTAAGACTTTCAGAGACATTTAGCCTGCTGCCCTGTGCTCAGTGTCTCTCTTTCCTTTTCTTGCTGGCTAAGTATCAGTCAGCTTTGTCTTCCTCTCTGATCATGCTGCATTTAAAGTTCCTTTTAGATGGAATTTAAACGCTTGAAATGTGAGTTCACAATATATTCCTCTAAGGAAAGACCCCTTGTTTCTACAAGCATTAAATGGTTAGCCCCTTGCAGACAGAGGTACACAAGGAAAGGTATGTGCTTTATTCACTGTGTTGTGTAAGACTCCCCTGCTAGCATCCTGGCTTGATTCAATACTGAGTGGAGGACTGCTGCTGTGCTCCTCATTTTTCACTTGAGAGGGGAATGTGGATACACACAGAGCCATGTTCTCAGTATCATCTTCCTTATCCCTGTAGTAAATTGGCCTGGTTCAGAAAGAGAGGCTATTTTTCCTTATCGAATATGAGTGTTAGGATCCAAGGCTCTACTTGCTGCCTTGGAGAGGCTTTCAGTCTGCTACTGAAAGTGCTAAATCCTACACTTCTGCTAAATGGTTGGAGAAAACACTATCCCCCAACTGTGTGGGTTTTAAAACTGTTTTAATATAATTTTAAGTGCTTTAACACTTTACCTTATTTATGATGGGCAATTTCTAAGCCTGCATGTTGGACAAATTATCAATAAAAACCTCTGCTTCTGATGAAAAGAAAACCTCATGCGGTTTCTTGTGCAGCCATTGTATTTGTAAATCACTCAGGGCACATGACCTCTTAAGCGTATCTTGTTTCCAACTTGCAAAATGATGTAAGGTGATTGGGCTTCATATGCTCACCACCACTCTCCCCCTTCTCTCCTCTATACGATTTTCCTTCCCCCGAGTTGCTCTGACAGAGTAAGCCCATCTTGCACCAGCCTTTTCCAGCTGAGGGGCAGCAGGCGCAGAACAGCTTCATGCGCTCCTTGCTCCCGCAAAGGGCAGGGTCGATGATATATTCCTGTCTCTGTCATGGAGAGGGACTTTGGCAGTGGGAAAAAGCAAACCCTTCGCATTCCCTGGGACATCAGCGAAGTCATGGATGAAGGGGAAGAGGAGCAGTTTTGCCCGTGAGTAGTAACACTTAATTTGGTGGCTGCTTTCCATGTTGTCGAGAGGATTCACAGCGTTGAGCACTGTCCCTGAATTACGTGGGCACAGTCTGAGGTCCGTGTGTCCCTCAGTGTGCCAGGGTGTGCACACAGCAGCTGGCCTCCAGCCCCTCAGAGGGTGACCTGGGCAGAGGACAACCATGGGTTGGGGGGCCCCCTTTGTGCACGTGTGTGTCACAGGGGGATATGAAGTTTTTGGGAGCAATTAAAAGAGGAAGAAAATTCAAACTAGAGAAGACAACTCCAGGCTAACTCATATGCTACGCATTTAATTTTTATAAGGGCTGTAGAAGTCTGTTTCTTTCTTCTCTTAAGAGGTCAAAAGTCTCATCCAGAATAAGAGAGCAGAGAGTGCTTGTTTCTACCTATATACCCAGTCTTTTGCTGTTGAAGACCTGAATATGCAGCTGCAAAAACTGCAGCAAAGAGAATGGGTTTGGAGGGGTGAGAGAAGGGTTGGCATGGAAAAAAAAAATGTTGACAGGATTTTAGGCTAATGTAGTGACAATGTCAAATTTTGATTCAGTTTTAATCTTTGATAAGATGAACAATCCTGGCTGAATTTCAATACTAATTGAGGGTGTCTCTTTTGATCATTGTACACACACCAGACTTCAGCACAGTCTTTAGAATTGCTTAACAATTCACAAAGTTTTTCAGATGTCCTTTGTAATCAATAATATGGGCATATAAACAATCAGAGTTTTTAGGTGAAAAGGATGTTTTTCTGATACAGAAACTGTCAGGTGAAAACCTGTGTCTCACAACACATACTGACCTTTAATTTCCTTCTACCTGAGCAAGCTTCCCTCATCCCTGGTGGGAGCCGGGGTGTGGGACAAAGATGGGTTGGCTCCACCTGCTCCTTTTTCCCTTGATTCTAGTAGATTAAAGTGGATTTTATGGGGAGGAAGTTCTGGATCTGTGAAAGACAGAAGGAGGGGGAGAACTTCTCTGCATGCTTTTGGAAGGCTGTGTGTTGATTGGTGTGCTGCTGTACAGTCAGCCACAGTCCTGGTCATTCATCTGTGACTGTATTATCTGCACAACAATGTTACTGTTTCTTTTTTTTTTCATTGGGATTCAAGGGAATGGGGAGAATTTGATCCTGTTTTTCTCATCCAAGGTATTCCTTTGAGTCAAGATTGTGCACTCACGTTTGGCAGACACACTTAGATATGTGCCGCTGCCTATTTGCTTGTAAGACATCCTATGCTTTTCGGGTTTAGGGAACATGGAGTGTATCTTTGTCCCTCAGGAGTCCAAGAGTTGTAAACTGCACTAGCAGTTTTTTAGGGGCTTACTGTAAGCAGGTACCTTAGACATTGCAAGGACACTGGTCACAACCTCCTTTCCTGCCTCAGAGTCCTGTATATATACATATATATATATATGTATATATGTATATATATATACATGAAAGAATATATTCCAACTTAGATCTAGGATAAATTACCCTCTGCCAAGGCTTGTGTGACCAGGAGGCTTGCGAGCTGCCCTGCAACACTTACTAGAGCCAGGGCTTAGGCTTCTCTGTGGGCACAGGTGAGAGGTGCCACAGCAGCCACCATTGCCCTAGACTGAGGGTAATGCTTTGCTGATGGCCATTTCACACAAAGAAAAAGAAGCTGCAATTGCGAAAAAAAAAAAAAAATTGCTACCATACAGACTGTTCTTTCATTTATCTTATGAATCAATGGGAAAAGGAATGAGTTAACACAAACCACATCAGCTTCTTGCAAGAATAATTACAATTTTCCCACCATTATAAAGAGCAAAATAAAAACCTGTAAAGGGCACTTATAAGGAAAGAAAACAAATCAGGGAAGTGTGGATAGAAATCTTTGTAACAGGGAACAGTGTCCATTTCTTACCATAATAGTATCTCTTTATTATTGTTATCAGTTTAGTCTCAGCTAAAATAAATCTTGAGGTATCATTTATACTAACACATGTGGCATGCTTCCATCCTACCTCCACAGCACAATATGCAGGGTCCATTCAAATGGCTACTAATGGTTGAAAATAGTTAACCCTGATGAGCTACACAATAAACCACTGGTACAAATGTCACTTTCTTTTGCAATCATGTGGATATCCTACCAGAGGAGGTCAACTCCACTGTGAGGAACAGGTGTGGGAAGTGAAGGTGCTGCGGACTCAGTAAGCTTTGCAAACTCTTTCCATAGCTCTTTTCATGAGCACTTATATTACACACTGAAATGCCATCAAATAGAATTGCTTTTGACTCCTGTTCTGCAGTGCCTACACCTTTCAGGATAAAACATCTCAAGATGCTGAAGTGACTTTAATCTTCCACTTCATTCATTTTGAGGCTTGTTTGTTTTTAAGCTGAAGATAAGTATTTTATATTAATCAGTCTAACACTCATTGACGTCAGTGTTGGTAGGGTGAACTTTGGCAATGACATGGCTTGTTCTTTCTCTTTTAGTTCTAGGGTAAGTATTATTAATTTTACATGTGAATAGAAACACAGTGGCTGGCTGACCTTCACATTAGGAAGTGTATGATTTGTTAGCTGCATGTGAAACCTTTGACTCACCGAGACTCCTGCTCCACTTGCAGTGAGGCTTCTAGCAGATGGCTTTGATGGATTTCAGGGTGAATGGAGAAGTGGTTCAGTCAGCAGTGGAACCAGCCTTGTGCTTTGATTCCCTGAAGATTTATGTCTTGAGGTTGAGCCACCATGTGGACACTGGTTCAGCTTGGGTGGCTGTCATTTCTCTACCTCTCTTCCTCTTTTCATGAATCATGTTCAAACCAAATTCCCTTGATTCTTCTCTGTCAAATCTCCTAGGAATTGGCCAGCAGCTTCACAAGCTATTAGGAATGACAGGTAGACATATAGATAGCAATGCTTGGTAAGCATAGTAAAACATAGTAGGTATGTCCAGATTTCTATAAAGCAGATTACTTTCAGTTTCAGTATTTTACATTGAAGGGAAGGACTATGATGTATCCAGGCCAAGCCCTAAGAAGTGTTACGTACCTTCCATTCCTGTTAAATTCCACATAAACTGGGCATTACTCTTCACCTTTCAGGTTCTGGCCAGGGGTTTGGATCTGGCTACGACTTTCTCCAGAATTGAGGCAGATACTCTAAGAGGTATTATAAATTAATCTGGAGGAGAAAAAACAAGAACTCCCCTTGAGTAAAGGCCTCATAACTGTAGTGACCCCAGCTGTATTTCAAATGATGTGCAGACTTTCATTTGGCAATAAGGCTCTTCTGGAGCTCATTCAGCAATTTCTTATCTGAGTTTGGGGCAAATGCTGTAAAATGCCTAAAGCAAGAAGAGCTTCACCTTGCGATATTCTGTCATAATATGACAGGCTTGTGATCACAGTGGCAGGACAAGCACCATTTTATTCAAGGAGGTAGAATGCCCATTCCTGGACTCTCCAGTAATGGTCTGTCACCTCTCAGCAGTAATTAGCTACTTCCCAGCTAGTATGCAGCAGTGTTTCTTGTGTAATTGTGTAAGGCCGTTGAGTCTGGGGGCGGGTGCCCAGCCAGGGCTGATGGGCAGCAGAAGGTCAGGAAAGAGGGTGGGAGAGAGGGGGCTTATGGTGAGGTGTCCTTTCCCAAAGGGCTGTGGGGCTGTTTCTGTGCTGGCAGAAAGGATGCCTGGGGCTCAGGCAAGGGCTCATGGAGGAAACTGAGAAATTTTGGTTTGGCTGTGCCTGGGAATAGAGGGAAGAAGGCTGAGAGGCAGCAAGGAATGTTTTGTGTTTTGATGTGCAGTATGTTGCTCTGCAACTTCTGCTCATCTAAAGCTGAAGGTCACCTTAGATTCAGGCGTGATTTAGATTTGGGTCAATACAGGAATTGTCTCATCTTTCCATAGAGCATTGGTGGTTACATTAACCAGCTGGGTTTTTTTTCTGAGAGGCTGCATTTTGCTGCAAGCCCCAGCTTGTGCCGCAGAGATATTATGCCCACTTCAGTCCCATGCTGAAGTAATATCTTCTTTCTTGTGAAGAAGAAGAGAGCGATTGTGAGTTTGTGTGAGGCAGGCAGGATGCAGTGGGAAGATGCAGAAACGGGACCTGCCAGCCTTTTCTATGATCAATTAGGTTGTTATGGTGTTTAGGACTAAAATGAAACGGAGAAGGAGGGGCAACTTTAAGGCTGCAAAATTTTGTTGTTTAAAATCAGTTTAATAGCATAGACAGCTCTACACGAGTCCTGGTATTCATGAATTTTTATTTTTTACCAAGTTTGATATTATTAGCTTTTCAGAAACTAAATGCCCCATATGCTCCTGGTAGCTTCAATCACAAATGTGTATGATCAAGAGAATATTTTACTCATTTAGCTGGAGAAAAAATTCTACTTAATTTCACCTGTCAGTTAGCCAACTGTTAATTCAGAATCCACTGAGAAGCTTTTGATTAACTAAAAATTGTCCTTTTATTAAGCAAATTAGATCCATTCAAGCAGCATATGAGACATTTGTAAAGCCACTGTTAGAAGTAACTCACTGATGATTCTACAATAAGAAGTCACATTACCAGGAAGAGGAAACCATTTTAGTTTCAGTAGGACTGGGCATAATCGGAGGTGTAGCATCACATCACAATGTACAGTGAAGCTAAGCAGCTGTACTGCTCAGGATGTTCATAATTATTTGTTTCCTGTATGAAAAATATGCTTCTTGTACATTAACACTCAAAAATGTTAAAATATGAGGTAAGAGTAAATAAGCTGAACTGCATTTAGTCACTGTGCCAGCACTCTCAATAAGATCTGACCTTAACTCAATTAAGCAGAAATTATTTTCAAAGTGATATAAAGTAAGTGGTGCAGCAGAGGCAGCAGGCTATTAGATGGCAAATTGTTATGTATGAGGGATCTGAGTAATTGTCAATGGTTCTTAATATATAGTAAAGTGAAGTCATTCAAGCTAGAGTGGTGCTGGGGCAGAGAGATATCACACACAGATGCTTATGTAGGAGCTGGCATGCAATAACATGTTACTTCAAAACTTGTAGGCCAAGCACTAAATTACTCTAAGACCTTTTACGTTCTCTATGAGGGCATCTGCAAGAGAATGTAATGAAGTTTACCTGCACTACCTTAAAAATGGGTTGGGATTGATTCTGCTGACTGCTGTGCATAAGCAGGCTATGGTATATGAGTTGGATCCTGGAAGCAGCCAGCCACGGAACAGCTGAAATCTCTTCTGCCATCTCTAGGGATGTGTGAGATGCAAGGGACTCAGGCCCCCCTTGGGAAGGGAATTGCAGATGTAACTGAGCAGGGCATGCCCTCTGAACGAAGAAATGGCAGAAAGAAATGCCTCTACTGTTGAACTTGTGGGTGTGAGGGAGCTGGGGACTGCCAGCTGGTGGAAGCTGGCAGCTCTAACACCTGTCAGAGTGCAAACCCCCAGCACCACCTAAATCAGGTTCCAGATGTCTTTATTCCACATTTCATTGCAGAAGGTGCTACCATGTCCAGCTGCAAAACTAATCTGGCAATGCAGCTTTAACTCATGTATTACACTTCTGTGGGTAATGTAAAGGACATGGAAAACTTGCTGAATCTCCCACTGTCTCATTGGTACACTTCCCACTTTCCCAGGCTCATTTGGCATTTCTGTGCTCACTCGTAAAAAACATTCACTAAGAACAATAAAGAGGAAATTTGGTGAAGAATAAAGGTAAATTTATGAAGTCTAGCAAGTGGGGAGAAAGATGCTGTGTACTGCATCTATAATTTTGCCAATAACACTGTGACAGAAATAGGAGTTTGGGGTTTGCTTCAGTTTATACATCTGCATTTTTTCTCTGTTGCTTTGCAATCAGACTAACAGCCACTGCAGAGACCATCAGTGACAGCAATTACGTTATGACCTTTTAAAGCTTACTTTCAGAGTAAAGATTTTCATCCCATATTACCAATAATTGCTGAGTGAGTTTAATACAATCCTCCCAGTGCACTGAAACTGCAGGGGTTTTGATTTCCATGATTTAATAGATCAAATGTCTTGGCTGTGGGGAAGACAAACCGTTGTAACAGGATCTTTGTGGTTTGGTGATTTCAAATTTCCTACCAAGAGGCTCTGAATTTGCTGCATGACTGTGCTGCCCCAGTCCTACAAACAACATTACCCAGCTGTAGAGTACACCCGTGTAAGGGGTGTAGCCAGGGCCAAATCTCAAGGGTTTGTCAAAGCTTTGTGATAGTGAGACTACTGTTTATCTCCAACCAATCCATGAGAGCAGAGGGCAAAAGGTGGTAAATTAATCCCATGCTTCAGCCCTATGTGGCAGGTCCTTTCCTGGCAGCTGTATAATGTGTGTGGCCCAGCAGATGTTTCATGTGACACCTGTAAAAGCCAAGACACAGCAATCTGTGTCTCTGTGTAAAAATGCTTCTGCGCATACCTTGGTCATTTATCTGCCTGACTTTAGTCATGTGTAGTGTGTTAGTCTGGGCTTGTGACATATGTGTATGCCAGACAAAGTCTGCTGGGCACAAAATAAAACACAATCAGGTCACCAGCTCTGTATAAACCAAGCAATTCCAGCATAGCATTTTGGAATGGACACTGTCTAGAGGGACTGAATTGCTGAACTGAGATGTCTTACATATCTCCTGCTTTTTATTATAGGGGACACTAGTATTGATACGGCCCTAATAAACAATTGTTTATGAACAGTGACAGATGCCATAGTAATAGCTGGACCATTTTTCCTGAGGAAAGCCTGTCAACCTGAGAAACACTTGGTAAGGTAGGCCTTGTACCGTGCCTGGGACATTTTGTGGCTACTGAGCAAGAGCAATGGAAACTTTGGCTCCTTCAGCAATGTGTTTCATCCAGGACTGCAGCTTATGTGTACACATATACCACTTTACCATTCCCCCTGCTCCAGTCAGTTCTCCTTTTGGGACAGAGCAAAATTGGGGTCTGGTGGAGTGGTCATTCCTGGTGCACATGCCTTTGCCTTTGCCATGTGGTACTGAACAAGGATAAGAATGCCCTCTACAATCAGGACCATCCAAAGACACCTGGAAAAGGTGCTGTGGTCATGCAGATACCCTGAGGAACCAGGATGAGCCAATTTGTGTGAATTAAAAATGGACATTCAGTGAAGACTGAGAATGATCCAAATGATTTTGAAATTTAGGTCAAATTTGGAAAACCTGATTTTGTTAATTTAGGTTTTGCCTCCCCTGAATGCAGGTGAAGACGGGCCAACCGGAAATGACTCATCAGCACAGATAGTGCAGTGTGGCTTTTAGTGCTCAGTGCAACAAAAGTTGCTCTGAATCCTCATCCTGCTGTTTGTCTTTCAGATCAAGATGCCCAGGCTTACCTTATGGCTGATGGCAATTTGCTGCCTCTGAGAAGCAATTAGATACCAAAACTGTGCCAGAGCTACCAATTCTAGCAGCCTTGTGGAGATGTGCTTTTTCACCTACTTGGTTCTTGATATTGGTTGATCGGACAGCTGATGCTTTGCCAAACATGTCAGTGGTTTACGGAGTGAGAACATATTCACTGGGTTCTGGATGAGACTCCTGAGCTGAATCATGGATTCACTAATAGTAGCAACTCCTCTTCACTGTAAATCCTGCTCTTGACGTCAGGGCAATGGCTCTATATCAGCAACTTGAAAGATAAAGCCTTTACAGCCTGCCCCTTATGGGTTTGCTGAACTAACAAGTTTTCCCAAATGATATTGATACCCTTACAGTGTAATTTCTTCATTAAACAGAGAACCAAATATTTTTCCACACCTCCACTTGATAGAAACCTGTATAAAAAAGCCAAGAAGGCTCATCTCCTAAATTTTCTAATGCAAGACACTTCTATCATTTTCTGAAACACTGAAGTTGAAATCTATTAGATATAATAATTTTAATGCTTTTATTAAACTGTTCTGGCATCTATCCTTTCCATGTATTGTCTAAAAGAGCATTAACTACATGCATGGGAATTATGAAAGTAGTCAGCTAACATTCGAAACAAACATTTCAGCAGCACGCCCCCACAGTTTTCAGAGGCTGAACTTTTGTTTCAGCTGTGATGTTATACAATCCTATTTCCATGGCAAACTTACAGATACACACTTGTCAAAATTCATGGTTTATTTAGCAAAACTGTCGAGGCACATATGTGCCATATGCATTCTCCCATTCTTTACAGATACGCTTTTTAAAACAGCAATTTTCTACTGCAATTAAGTGTGTTGCTCGGACTTCAGTAGATGTGTGTGGCATTGAAAGGGAATCTGGCTTGGATTCCTGTCACTAAAAAGAGCACTAGTCAATAAAACCCACGTGTTTTTCTACTGTTCCACCTCCTGCCTATTACAGTCTTTTAAACATCCAGTTTTACTTGATTTCCCCCCCACAGCAGCATTTAACCTGTATTCAGAAGGCACTCTTTCCCTGAAGAAAACTGTACCTGTTACCTGTACACACCTTAATACCAATACACTGAGCACTATCTACCCCATGAGTCTCAAAGATCTGTGACTGTTATCTGTCCTGGCATCTCCTTCATACAAGCCAGGATAAGCACATGGGCAGTCTGAGGACAAAGAAAAGGAGGTGCCTCCTTCTTCCAGCACAAAGGTGTGTCAGGCAGGCAGGTGGGTAGAGTGAACCCTCACTCTACCCTGCAGATGGAGATGTCACCTCCATAGAGCAATGGAAAATAGTAACAGGCAGTGGAAAGTGCATGCTCAGGCCTTGACTTTCAGCTGAGTAGAATCTCAGAATCTGGTAAAAACATAGAACGATTCATAGGGCACTCAGTTTGGTTTTTTTTTTTTTTTCAGTTTGAAAATTATTTCAGTGTGGAAATAATTACCCCTTCTGCCTTTGTGTCCCTTGTGTTTCCTTTTCCTTATTCCCAACCATTACCACTAGCTCCTGGCTCTGTGGTCTGGTCCCAGTCTCTGCACCCAGCTAGGATGCATCACACCCCATTCCCAGTTCCGCTGTCCCAGTTCACTCACACCTTTACTCCCAGTTAGTTTTCATACTGTTGTCTCCCTCACCACTGTGTTGCCATCCTTGTGCCTTGCTTTCTTCCCGTTCTGCTGTCCCAGCTCCTAAACTAGAGACCGCCACCCCTACTCTCATCTTGGTACCTCTACCCCTCTTTCTCCCACAGTCTTTACACTCTTCACTATTAATTATATTTGCAACCGTCCCCGGGCTCCAGGCTCAAATGTGTCTTGCTTGCTTTACTCATGGTGCCCTGTGACAAGATGGTAGTTGCCAAAATATGGCAAATATAGGCAAAGTTCCCTGCTTCATGGATACAGTGCCTACATCCATGACATTGGGCAACACTATGCCATGGAGCCCCTTGAAGGTGTCCTTCACATATATACTGGGGCTCAAACAAGAGAAAGCACATCCTTGTAAAGGATGATGTAAGGCTGCCTGTTTGGGGGAGTACTATCAGACCTGTCTGTAACACAGAAATCCAACCAACAAACTAGCAAAAAGCAAGGCACAGAACTAAGGAGCTCCAGCTCTAATTTTCCTTGCTCTGATAGCTAAGCTGACATAATCTCAGCTGATTATGGAAAATATCATTGAGAATGAGTGGGGAGCCCTTTCTCCCTTTGCTGATTACTCCTCCACCCCCGACATTAATGCAGTGAATGCTATCAAGTCATGACTTAACTCTGAGCCAGCTCAAAGCACAGCTGCAACAGAGCCAAAACAAATTTCAGTGCTTGAAGAGAAGAAAAACCCCATCCCTGTCTTTGTCCATGGTGCGGTGAGGCAGCTTTGCACAGTGACAGAGCCATTTGTATTGGAAGAGGAAGGAAAGAGAAGAGTAACTTGAGGAGGGGGTTGTGCTTTGCTTTGCAGGAGGGATCACTGGTCAGAGCTGGAGAGGGCAAATGGGAGCTTACAAAGCGATGCATATGTCGCTTCTATTTTTTTCCCCACTAAATAGCCAACCCTAGCACAGCCTTCCCCTTCTCCACTCTAGCTCATTTGGTTGTCTCTCACTGCCAAACTGCCTTTCTTCACAAGTCCTTCTCTCTACCACAAGCAGCACTCAGTACTTTAGTTTCCCAATTTTGCCCCGTGAGGGACACCAGGGATGGTGTAGGGGAAAGACAGGGGCTGGCAAGGAAACCCTGGCCAACTGGACTTTGATTAAACTTTTTTTTAAAATAAAAATTGTATCAACTAGTTATGATAAGAGTGTGCAGAAGGCCATGGTAGGAGAGAACTCCAAGAGGGAGAATTTGAAGCCTTAGTAGATCAGTCCATACCATTCAATATAAACACTTCACTACATGTTGTGGCCATGTGTTACTTTTAGTACCACCAGACTGCTAGCTCAGAGTATTAGAGTTAGACTCCTGGACTAAGAAGTGAGAGACCAGATGCTGAATTTGCTGGACTAATATAAAGGAAAATAAAGAAACCTACCTGAATTAGATTGGAGCTGTTTTCTGTAACACAGGTAAAGATCAAGGTATGATATAATTTAAAGTACCCTATTTTACGGTTACCAGTTCTGTCTTTGAACTAGTAGTAATACACATAACAACCTTCAAGCAACCTTAGTTTTGCATCCTTTTCAAGACTTAAAGGTCTTTTCCTACTTTGTTTTTCTTTGTTTTTGGAGACAGAGGGGAGAAGGAAATGGGCCAAATGTTGGTGAGATCATGTAGAAGAGAAAGAAATCATAGAATCATAGAATCAACTGGGTTGGATGAGACCTTCAAGATCATCAAGTCCAACCCTTGATCCAACCCCCCTGTGATTACTAGATCATGGCACTCAGTGCCACATCCAGCCTCATCCTAAAAAACTCTGGGGATGGTGAATCCACCACCTCTCTGGGCAGGTTATTCCAATGCCTGATCACTCTCTGTAAATAACTTCTTTCTAATATCCAACCTAAACCTCCCTTGGCAGAGCTTAAGCCCGTGCCCTCTTGTCCTACTACTGATTGCAATGTGCAGTTGTGAGGGTTGCCTGTGGCAGAAAGGCTCCCTGAAAGGGCAAGCTGTTACAGCATTTCAGTAATTTGCCTGTTCTATGAGATTGTTAAATAACCAAATCCTTCAGCTGAAATTGCTCTGTCCCCACTCTTGTCTGTACCACTGTACAAATAAATGGAGCCATTGTGGTAGTAGGTAGTTGAAGTTTCTTATTTGACATAGATGGAGCTTGATGCACTTCACTAATAAACAGTGAAGGATAAGCAGAAGCTAATCTGGATAGAAACCAAGTGAAGTTCCTTAGTTTGTCCCAGAATAAATCAAGGCATCTTCTGAGATAGTTGTCAGAGGTTCAGTATAAGACACATCCTCCCAGTGAAATGATCACAATTGTTTAATAGATTTCCCCTTGCTTTAGAAGGAACGACAGCAGCATCAAGGACACACAGTGAGCAACAATAATCCCATTATCCCATCACGGCTCTTAGGGACTCTTAGGCACATCTATTATTCCATTTCCACATGCACCAGTACCCTCATACTTCATCCTTCTCCCTTCTTTCTAGAAGTGCTATGTGTCACCCATGAAAGCATACAGTTCAAGCAGGGTTTTATCTCTCTGACTAGCTTTTCTGCATTGCCTGCCTACTTCTAGATGTCCAGAAACTTAAAGCTACATTAACACACAACAAGGCTTAGGCAATTTGCTTGAATTATTCATACAAGATACTGTCTAATTACTTTTTGAATTGATTTAATTTATTCCTCCCCTTGCTAAATGTAGGAAAAATACTTGTATTCTGCAACCACTATTATTAAGTAGCTCAGGCTATTCCCTCTGATTGTAATTGCCTGAACATCAGTCCTTTTACCTTGGGAATTAGTAATAGGTTACATGCACTTGGCCTGAGTCTTCATTTCTCTGCCCTACACAAAGGACAAAAAGCTACATGTAGAGATAATGGCCTTATTCCCTGTTGTTTTAAGTGCATGTGTGAATCCAGTCCCTGGAAGCATGCTCCCAATTTGTGAGCAATCTGTTCATCCATTCTTTCAAATACAGTACTTTTCTTCCAATGCCAAAATCTGAAATAACAGAATTTTCTCCTCTGTCTTTTTTCTTAGTCTTTTGCGCACGTAGCCACCTATGCAATTATCCATTAATAAGAACTGCTTTCCAGATAATGCATTGTTCTTTCTTACCTAAAAATTAGTTGGAACTTCCTTCATTGCTGCCACACGGAGAGTAACTGGAAATACCTGCATAAAATTTAACCTGAAATATGTACATGGACAAGTTTTAATAGTTCTTTTTCATCTCCAAGTTGCTTGGAGTGACCAACCTCCTTGACTGCAGTGATTGGCAAATTTACAAGAGCGTTATGCCAGATTTTTAGTTTCTTTACCAAATGAGGCTTTATACCTTACAGGTCAGCAATACACCAGCAATCACTTCATTAGTCATAAAAAAACTTCCCTCCCTGAAGTGCTGACCATTTACATACCCGACACCAGGAGGGAGAACTGTGGCACGAAAACAGTGGTGGAGGAAATCTGAGAGGTGAAGCCAGATCTGCTGCATGACTAAATACATACCAAATAATAACTGAATACGTGCTGAAATGAAAGCAGTTAAACTGAACGAGAAATATTTACCTTATTCCTTTTCTCCCTTTTTTGTTTCCTATTTCAAAGCAGCCATTCATTCACGTTACACACGTTTGCAGGTAAAGTAACTAAAAAAAAAAATGATGGAACCATTGAAAATACATTTTGGCATTTATGGAACCATGTAAGTAAAAGTACCAGGATTCTGAATCCTATATAGATATAGTCAGTTAATAGTTACTGACAGTTACCATGGGTATCTTTTGATATATTTAACTAGTATATATCTAGCATAAGTTACAACACTTTTAAAATAACAGGTTAAAGTAAATATTGCCATGTAAGAAGAGGGTAACATCAATGAGTCTTCTCCAGTAATGCTGAATGTGTAAACACACGTGATGATCAGTTTAATACTGCCATACCCATGTATACCTTCAAACAACTAGCTTAAGATTTGTGGGTGTTTATTACATGAATTCAGCAGAAACGTTTGTTTGATGCTCCTTTGTTTTCATAGATAAATAGCATTTCTTTTGAAAGGTATTTTAGGTGGCTTTTTTCCTCTACAGCTTGAAATTTTTTTTCCCATAAAGTGTTTTAGGGCAGTGTTTAAAATGGGTTTCCTTTGGCTGCTATGGATACAAAAAATGCTTAAGTAAGTGCCTCTTAGGATTTTTTTGTGTTCTTCAAGGCAAGAAAGTAAGAGGAAGGAGTTAAAAAGCAGAAGTGCCATAAGCAGAAATAGATTTTACAGTCCTTCTACTGGAACGCAGTATCATCCCAGTGGAAGTCATTAGATATTTTTTCTCCATATATAATGAACGACTGCAGTGACTCATTCCTGAGTTGTAAATGAATTTTTAAAACCTTTCAGAGCCATGGTCAGGGACATCATAAAAACGAACAGCTCAGGATATTATTACGATCTGTAATTTCTTACCAAGGAGATTATACAGGTCAACTGCTGAGTAAACCCTGTTTACGGTCATCGAACTTCAGGTCAAGTGTGTTGCTGGGGAATTAATTTTCACTGGAAATTTAAATGATGATGGACAAAAATCAAAAGAAATTATGACCAGTTATACCTGTATAAAGCTAAATATGTCTTTTTGGTTTTGCTGTTTTGAAGTATTAGTGACCAGAAACAATCAGAGACAAATCAACAAAATCATTTCCACAGATTTCTTGTCAAATTGCCTTCTATCTTTCTCTCATCTCTGTGGGATTCAAAATGATACCATGTCAGTCTTTCTCACACAATTACATTACTGTATTATTGCCTTGCCAGAAGTGGGAAATATTGTTCAAAGACTATTGTCAAATATTGTACTTTCCATCCTCTTCTCACTTAGCCTCTACTTTTTAAAGTAACTCTTTCTTGTAATGGGATTTTATCAATTTTTCCACTATCTGGCCTAATAATGGTTTGGTAACCTGGAGAACAGTGAGCAGAAGACTGCACCTCAGCATCCCTTTCCCTACATCCTACCATAACATAACTTTGTGTGTAGCTCACAGGGTTATATCTCACCAGTGGGTGTCTGGTCAGGCTGGAAGTGGTACAGGACAATATTTTTATTCCTTTCTGTATCTGTATCTTTCCTCTTGGAAAGTTACTTCAATGCCGTGTGCCTCAGTTTCTGCATCTGTAGCAAGCACATGGTTACTCATCTCACAGGATACTAAAACTTAGTTCATCAGTAGCTCTAAAGCACTCTGAGCTTCCCAGATCGAAAATACACATATTTTAGAAGATTAAATTTAATACTTATAGAGTCCTTTAGCAGCTTTAAAACCTCTACTCCATCCATTCGGAACACCAACTCCAACCTACACAAAACAGCCCTTAAAACAGTCCTCAGTCTTTTCATGAAAACCATGATGAGTTCAAGCACTTTCATTCAATACGCTGTTCAGAAAATATTCAGAGTCAAACCCCATCCTTGCCAAAATGAGTGGCTAGGATTTTGTTTCCAATTTAGATCTAGAGTCTCCAGACAATAAAACACTGGTTATGTCCTTTGGGATCATATTTCAGTGGCTTATTGTCCTCATGGCTAAAAATCTTCAGTTTGGAGATGGCATTTCCCAAAGGAGTCTGCCCATCCTTAGACTTGTTTTGAACCATATCTTCTGCCTTGTAATTGAATATTAAATATATTCAGAAATTCATTTAATAACATCTTGTGGCTGCTGGCCTTTTAAAAAACAATAATATAAGTGTTTTCTAATAATCTGAAAGCATATTGCCTCTTCACACGTCTCAATTTATACACAGGAAAGAGCTCAAGTGATGGGAAAAACTCCATCATTCTCATTTGGAGAACTATTAAAGTGTTTTTCAGAGGCTGATACTGAGAAAGTAGAGGCAATGGAAAAATGAAAAAAGAGTTTATTAGGGGATATAAATTCCTTCTGTACAGTATAATTCTTGAGTAGAAGAAAGTACATAGGAAGTGTTTCACTTGTATTAAAAGAAAACGAAGACTGAATACATGTTTTCACATACAGTAAGGGAACACTGGTATTAGGTCAGCAAGCACTACAAGGATATATATTTTTTTCCCCCCTTCCATACGGGTGAGTTGTAATTTCAGCTACAGGAGTGTGGCGACAAGGGAAGGAAAGAAATCTTACAGCACTTCAGGCACCATCCCTTTGATATCTTCAAATGATCCTGGATTTTAGCGACAATAGGTGACTGGCATTAACAATGTTTTTGTTGAATGCCTGGGTTATTATGCTGCGAGAATTCCAGTCAGGCATAGCTGCATTGTTGCTGTGAGCAGAGCTTCAGTGAAATTCTTTCACCATTAACAAGCTGAGCTAGATCAACCTATAACTTCATGCAGTAGAAGTGAGGTCACAACAATAACGTGGCACTAAAATCTGCTTTAAACCATAGAATTTTTACCCAAACTAGCCTGTGGGCTAGATCAGATCTTTAGATTTTGCTTCCTTTTATCGCTCTGTTGCATCTGCGGTGCATGATCCACACCTTCCCATCTGTTTGGAGTTGGATGGAGGAGTCAAGTTCTGCTCCTTAGAGAAATGGAAAGGGAATGAAAAGCCACAGTGTTTATGCTGTTCAGGGTGGAGACTGCCTAGAGTAAATTGCTTGTTAATCATGCAGCCTACAGAAGGGACAATAAGAAATGAGGCTTGCAGCTAGAGAAAAAAGGTCAAGAAATCTTGCAGCTTGCCTCTTGTCCAGGAGAACCAAATACAGCATAGACAGCTCATCCTCATGAGGAGAAGGAAGCTCGTGGCAATGCAGAAAGCAGGTTGCTCGTGCTGCCACGAGGTAGTCTCAACAGGAGAGCTCATCCACTCTCTCTCTTCTCTGCCTACATCCCTGAGGTGTTCTCATGCCAAACTTGCAAAGTCATGTTTTACGGCTCAGTACAACTGTTCAGGTTGGTATGGCTTCATGTTTAACGATTTCCATTTAATGGAAATCAGGAAACGTTAAATGTCTGGTTGCAGTGGTGTACCCGTGTCCCTTAAGCAATGAAAGTAGCATGGACAATTTAGTTCAGCAAACACTAAAACATGCTGCATCCAGATGTATTTTACTGCTGTATTTTAAATCATTCAACAGAAAATGCAGTTTTCCTGTCTAAATGCATGTCTCAGCCCTTTGAATCCAGTAATAGGTCTCAAGAAAGTTTTGCTGATTCTGTGATTTCAAAGGTGAGTGCGACTCTACCTCCTGCCCCAATTATCAGCCAGTTTCTTTAATAATTCAAAATCCTTGCTGAAATCCTGACCTTAGAGATTAATAAAATGATCCTTTATTGCCTTTCCAAGTCAGGCCGATTAAACACAGATTTGGCACAGACAACCTGAGAAACTTCAGTAATGTTATTCATTTAGCTAACAGAGTTACCTCCCCTGCTGACGCACTCCCAATTAATGCCAAGAAAGGCATCCTGATCCGGTGGAAAGGGACCGCTTGTTCCGTGCTCTCTATTACCTTGGATTTGGTCCCAATTTAATGATAACATCATCGTGTTTTTCTTGAGAATTGTGATTATTTTATGGAAGCGGGTAGCATTCTGTCCAGCTCACAAGCTTCCCAAGACAACAGCAGGTCCCAAGCCTGGGCGGCAGCAGGTGTTTCAGAGGGAGGCATTCGTTAGCTGCACCAAGAGCACCTGAAGAAAGGCTTCTTTGGTGTGGCAGTGGGTGATTAATTTATACCCTGCAGCAGAAGATGAAGTATTTTATAATTACAACTGACGGTCTTACTTGTATCAGTATGTCAGCTTTTCCAGACCTAGGCTCTGCTGCAGCCAAGCAGCACCAGTTTTTCTTGACTCTGCCTGCCTGCCACTCTGCCTAAACTGATGAAACCGTACACAGGATGATGGATTTAAAATTAGTTTTCTGTTACGCTACTGTTTATGAATGCCAGCTGAGTCACTGCAAGCTGAATTTAAACCAGTTTACTGGAGTTCATACCTAAAATTAGCAGGGTTGAGTTGAACCAGTTTAAAACTTATCTGTGGGGGTGGCGCTGGCTGAGAAAGTCGTGCTGCAAGGCTGCCAGGCAGGAGGGCTGTGCTGGGGGAGAGGGGATACCTCTGGCCACAGCCTGGCTGCCCGTTGCCTCTTACATGTCTCCACGGGTAGAGATGGCTGTGCCTGCCCCTGGGTAGGGACCACAGGAGGAGGAGAACAGGAGGTCTGATCCCAGGAGGAGTTGAAGGAATAGAATCATAGAAATATTTAGGTTAGAGAAGACCTCTAAGGTCATTGAATCCAACTATTAATCTGGCACTGATGAGTTCACCAATAAGCCATGTCTTTAAGTATCATATCTACAAGTCTTTTAAATATCTTCAGGAAGGGTGACTCTTACTGGCATGCCACCAGTCAGCACCGGCTGGGAACTTGATCCAACGCAGAGCTCAGATGTTATCCCACTTGCCCAAAGACCAACATAGGATCATGAGATAAAAGCCAGATCTCTTGGGTTAGTTCAGACAGTTTTCCAACCAAACCTTAGTGACTCTGCTTTCAGGATCCAGTAATGCTGGAGAAGGGAGGGAGATTATCTAACCATATAAATTTTCCCATTTCCAGAATATAAGGTCATATAAAGTGATGCCATGCAGAATGAGATCTAGTTGTTCAAAGTATGTTCTTTCAATGCTGAACTGGAGGCTTCACGTCAGATCTCATAAGGAGTGGTTGAGGGTATCTCCCAAGCCCCAGCAGAGAGGAGGGTCCAGGTGGAGGCTGTGGGGCACACAGGAGATCCCATGGCAGGGAAGGCTGGAGGTTTCTGGTTCCTGTCAATGGTAGGGGACTGTCCCTCCATCCACAGGCCTGCAAGGAAAGTGTGTGCTCCACAGCAGGTGGGGGCAGAACGCTGTGCCTGGGGAGGCATCCCAGATTCACTGCAGCACCAGGAGGAAGCAGTGAGGGAGACCCCCTTCCCGCAGGGATACAGGCTCTTGTCTCCCAGCCTGTCTTGCTGGTGGGGGCTTGGACAGGCCCTCAGACCACTGCGCCACACAGGCACCTCTGCCACAGCCAGAAGAGGTCCTGGTGCTTCTCTCCTGGATCCTGCCACTGAGGGGAAGGGGCTTTAGCTGGCTGCATAGCTGTTGTCAGCAACAGATTTGGGTTTCACAACCACAGGCTACGCTTCAAGAATTGAGGATGGCTTTAGGGGTATCTGACAGACACCTCCCCGTACCTACAAGGAGATGGAGTCAGGCTCCTCACAGCAGCATGGGGTGGGAAGGCAAGAGGCAACAGGCACAAGTTTAAATGAGAGTTTCAGGCTGATTATAAGTGCAGCAGGTCACCTAAAGTGACTGTACCATTTCCATCCTCATAGTGTTTCAACCCCCAGCTGGTTCAAGACATGAGCAGCCTGGTCTGCCCCTAGTGCTGGCCCAGTTTTGGGCCAGGAGGTGGATTGGAGACCTCCTGAGATACCTCCCAGCCTGAATTACATCATCATCCTATGAAGTATCAGTGTCTCTTAAAGGGAAATTATTGCCAACTGAGCACTTTGGGAAACTTCATCCTTTGTTTATCCACCTACATATGACTTTTGGACCTTATTTGTTGGCACATCTTCTTCAGTGTCTCTGCCACAGTAACTTCTATGTGTTCTGAAAAGGCAAATTCTTTCCTTGGACGAAAGATGCCTCAGTATCGTAGAATCACAGAATTTCCTGAGTTGGAAGGGACCCACAAAGATTGAGTCCAAATCCTGGCCCTGCACAGGACAACCTCAAGAATTACATCACGTGCCTGCTTTTTGAACTCTGTCAGGCTTGGTGCTGTGACCATGTTGCTGGGGATCGTGTTCCAGTGCCCAGCCATTATGTCTGTGTTATCATCCTTCCAAGATCAAAACCAGTACCTGGCCCACCAAAAGTCTCACAGGAAGTGAAGAGATACTTCCAAGCACAACCACCCATCTGTTAGCCATAGATTTTGTTAGCAGAGGAGCCAAGATCCACCATCCTTATCCAATCAGTTAAAAGTTTTGCTATGAGATAAGGGAGCATATATTAAATATGATCCTTACTATGTTTTTCTAAAATACTAAATTTTGTGCATACTCTATTTTTAGTTGTATGCTATCTGTAAAAAAAAAAAAAAGACATTTTTCTTTTCCAACGTTTATTTATACGTCTGTTTTCTTCTCTTTTTGCAGTAAATTGTTCACTAATTTAATCATCTTTAAGATCCATGTGTTCGCTCACACCATCCTTAATATGAGTACAATGAGATAAAGATTCTTATTTGCTGCGCTGATGTATAATTAAACATTCTGAATTTCAATTATTTCAATTTCTTACCATGAGAGATCACATGGTTATCTGCCGTACAGGGAGATAATGTTTTCATTTTAAATGATTCAGAATTTTCTGCACTCATCTTTTAATTTAACTTCCAGTCTTTGATAAGGGAGTTTACTTACATCAAACCAGTAATACACTCCACTGAAATGGTGTCTTTTGTTTTGTTTTCTTTTTTATTTTTTTTTTTTTCTCCTATGGCCATATTGGCAAGTTTCACAGCTGAGCAGTATGACAAATACCATATGCTCACCTTCAGGCCACTACGTTATTTGCTAGTAACTGCAATTCCTGCTGCTGTGGTTGCTCTGTGAAATTAAGAGTGACTATGACACTTCTCCTATTACCTTATGTCATCTTATGTATCTAGGCAACTTTCTAGAGTCACTGCTCAATGAAATGGAGAGAAATGTGTGTAGATTCACATTTCACATTGGTAAAACACAAGTAACATTTGAATTCTCAATAGAAATGAAAAACATTCCAACTGGAAAGTTGCCTGCAAAAAATTCAATACCTTTCTGCCTTTATTGTTTTTTTTTTCAGTCTATATTTCTTACGAATCTAATGAAATGCTAGGCTAGAGCTCCATTTCAGTATGAAATGACTCAAGGGAATAGACTAAATGTCCATCTTCATGAATAATATATGACAAACCTGTAGAGCAAGTCCTTTGATTAGTTTATCTAGTGGCTTGTAACTTCAATTTTGAAAAAAACAGGAGTTGTCAGGCTGAGGTAGCAGAAGATTTTGCTGTGAATATTCATGCAAACATGCCCATCCTAAGTCTTCCACAGTTTAGTGGAGCTATTCCTACGCCTTTCTTTGACTAATTGACTTTATAAATGAGTTTTTGCTCATTTTTGTTTAAAATTTCCAAGATAGAGGGCATGGAAGAACAACCGACCAAATTGCCATTCCCTGAAGATCAAAATAGCTGTCAATAGGAGCTAAGAGTTCAATAGAAAGGCAGGATTGAGCCTTATGTTTCCTAGTCTTTTTTTGAGTCCTGCTTCTCTCAGGACCACATAAGAAGGGCTGACTAAGAGATTTCACGATTCTTGCTATTTTTGATCTTTTAACAAGTGGTGCCTTTCTGGGCCAAAGGGTTCCCTTCCTGGCTCCAGAGAAGCTCCTGCTGGTCCTTCTCCATCCAGACCATTAGCTTCTTCACCTCCTCTGATTTGGGAAATCCTCCTCAATGCTTTGGGATGACTCTTCCTCCTTATGATTATGTCCTTCATCAGCTGCAACCACTCACCTGCAGACATGAAGCAGCTTTCTAGTCAGCAGCTGCACTGGAGGTTTACAAAACTGCTTTATTAGGCACGTGCTCTCCCAGGTTAGCAACAGTGCTTATGCTGTAAGGTGAAGGAAGAGGGGGGGAAAATAGAAAATCAAATTCAAAGTTAGGGAAGGTGCTATTGCCTTAAGAAAATCATTGGAAGGTTTAGTGTGGGATCTTGCCAGGACTTTGCAGAAGCAAGGGGAGAGAGCTAAAGATACATAGCTGGATGTAGTTTATATGCTTAAACATTAAATAGTTCAGTCTACACTCATAAGGAGGATTTACAAGGTGTTCTTCTGCCCAGTAAGAGTTTCTTTAAGGAGGTGTGTCTGCTCTTCCTACAATGTGTGAGGAAAATTAGCATCAAAGAACAGAACCTGTAAAGGCGAAAACAAGAACTGTCTAGGTAGCAATAGAGACATTGGGAACTTTAGATCTGCTTCCCTCCATGCAGTGTTATTTTAGGCTGACTAGAGATGCCTTCACACCTGTGAGCCCCCTCCTGGAGTAATCTTCCAGAGAAGCCAGGAGAGCTTGTTCTCAAAAGAACAAGCAGGTGTTGTTCTCCTTTTGTGGAAGTGACCAAGAACCAACATCGGTCACTCAGAAGCAGTGGTGGCACCAGTTCTTCCTTGTGACTTTGTTTGCTTCATCGGGTACTCCAGCTTCCAGTGAGATGCAGGACAATTGCAGATAAAGAGGTTTCAGTTGAAGTGGGAATTTTGATGAAATTTAGGCCACTAAATTCATAGTTGTTGTCCTGAAAACCTCTGGTTTATCTGTTATGTGTTATTAGTAGAAAATTTGATCAGATTGTATCTTTTGGGTCAATATGTGGAAATAGGAACGGTATATAGAAATTGAGAAACTGAATAAGGGTTTGCCTACAGTATTCTTCAATAAGGATAATTAAAATGCAGTAATTTTATTGCTTGGTATAGTCAAAATCCAAAGACACTTCGATGTGTGTATTTTGTGACCATCTAGTCCTTGGATCAAGGGCACAGATCAGGGATTTGAACCCAGACTTCTCCCTTCCCTCTCTTCCAGACGTGCCTCTGTCCCTTTAAAGTTGTAAAGGAGATAGATGAAGTCTTCAAACGAAATTATTTTCTTGTGTACATTTTGACTACAGAAAACATTGGTAATAGATGTTTTCCAGCTAATAAAGCTGAAACCTTGTGAGACCAAGGTGTCAAAAGAAGAGTTGTTAGAACAAGCTGCTATAATTAAGCAGTAGCGAATTTAAAAGAAAACTTGGCTGTTGCTCCACCAAGTATTCTGTGGAAACACAAGAACAAAATGGTTGTTTGTTAACAAAATACACGGCATTACTTTAGCAGCAGACTTTAGGATAGCAAATGTCAGTCTTATTTCTAACAGAGGCTCCACGGTTACTGTGGAAATTATAAAAAAGTTTGTCTACTGTCAGTTTTGAGTAACAGGATGAAACAATAATTAAAGTTATTAGAAAGCAATAGGAATAGGAAGAGATGTAATTCAAATCAACACTGATGCTGTAAAAGAAAGCGGACTTTGCTAGCATAGCAATGTCTAAAGCAAAATAACCTGAAAAAATTTATTTGGACTTCTAGAAACTACTTTTGCCAAAATTCCTGAAGCGGGGTCTGTTAAGGAAATTAAGTAATCATGAGGTGAGGGAGTTATGATTAGGGAACAGCAAGCTATAGAAAAGCAAGGACTATAAATGAATATCCAGGTACCACCACGCTGGCAAAAGGCCAGCCAAGAGATGACTGCAGAGCTGCACTATCAGTGCTGTCAGAATGCTGTCAAATACATTTCAAATGATGGAAAAGCTCACCTCAAGTGCAATAGAATGTGAAAAACACCTAACAAAGGGACCTAACAAAACTAGGTAAACTGGCAGTGGGATGATAGATAAGTCAAAACAAAACAATACCATGGATAATATTGCTAGCTTAAAAAGGTTTAGTTTAGTTTTGTTCTTTTTTTAACCTAAACACTTAGGGGTTGAAAGGGCCTTGAAAAAAATTCACCAAAGTACTATTTATCTGCAGTGATAGTCTACGTGTGACTGGATGTCTACATGAAAGTAAAAGTAATAATAAAATTAATACTATGTTGTATGTGTAACATACTTTATTACACATGTATAAGGTTTCTTAAGGCACAGTGTGTGGGCACATGGGTGGGAGTGCATAAGTATATCTATGCACATATATGCACTGGCATAAAATATTCCCTATCTCTAGAACTGAATTTTTAGAAGCAATAATATTTAATAAGACAGTGCTATGATTCAGATGTGCTGTGCAGTTTGGAATTTATACCCCTGAAGTGCTAGTGCTTCAGATATTCTGCGTGTGCACATATGCTCACAGAAACATGTACGTGCAAATTTATCATATACATCCAAAAATATTTCCCCCTGTTTCACTGCCTTTTATAACACTTTGCCTGTTTATGGTCTCCTTACAGAAATGATTATAAGCAGTGAAAGTATTCCACAGGGTTGTAAGCTGAATAGACAGGGACACCTTGTTTCACAGAGGAGCTGAAGAAGTGTACGAAGGATACTTGAAATCAGGGTACAAAGGAAGACAATCAGATGGTGTGTTTAAGGAGATATTTGATGCACCTGAAATACAAAACTCCCAAAACAGAGGTACTCTTTATCACTGGAAGAGTAAATTTACTACCAGAACTTACTGGCATATGATAACCACTGGGCCCAGGAGTTTGGCAAGATTCTCCAAGCAGTTAGACAGTTGTATGAACGACAAAAAACACTGGAACCATCAAGTAAAAAAGAAATTAATGAGCATACATGGGGACAATGAGGCTTAAAATGGTATTTCCTGTAGCAACAGGGCTTTCTACAGGGTTTTTGGAGTGATTTGAGGCACCTGAAAATACAGGTAACCATTGAATTGGGGCGTAACAGTGTGATCTGGCAAGGCAGTTAGAAATTATGGACTCAATTCAGGGTAAGTAGGAATCCCAATTGCTGTTTCTATTGCCTTGAAACTGAAAATCATTCAATCTGATCAGGAGAGAAGTGCATGACCATTTTGGATTCCCGAAGTAAGTGTTGAATTAGATGATTTCTTTCAATGCAATTTTTTATTCAGCTTATCTATTGTTTAAGCTCAGTTTTAATACTCAAATAAAATCACAGTGAAGTGAAATATTAGGTATAGAATGTTAGACTGATGGAAAAAATCTGTGAAGGCCGCTTAAGTATCATATTTGCTGATAATGCTATTCTAGAAACAGAATTTTCCCCTAGAAATTACCTGCCCCAGATAAATAGAAAATTAATGTCTCTATTGTGACATATAGTCTTCTGTCATACTGGTTTTGGACACAATTGTAATTAAGTTTGCGAATGTTAAAAGTGGGCATTCACAAGCAGATGATCTTCACTTATTTATAACACCTAGGTATGAAATAAATCAAATCTCTTGAAGTGCCTAACATGCTCAGCAACTGCAGCTGCAAAACCGGAGGAAAGATCTCGGGCTAGACAGGCCTTTGTAAGTAATTTGATTCTGTGTGTTACACTGTAAGCCGAGCTGGCTAACTTAGGGATGGTTTCCTCCGCTCAGCGTGTCTCATTAAGTGACTAGATGCTCCTCTGCCTCGTCAGTGTGAAGACTGACAGTGCCTGCTTTCTCCTGTGTGGGCAGTTCTCAGGAGCAGGTAATCCTGGCACTGACAGCTTTCAGTCTGGTACCGCGCGCTGGTAGTGAGGGAAATGCTTGGGAGAGGGCTGGCTTTGGTTCAATGGCCAACCTTTGTGTGCTTGGATTGTTGGCTTTTCTTCCCCTTCCACCATTGAACTTGCTGGGCAATTTTGTCTGTAGCTGCCTAAAGGGACGAGAGCCAGAAGTAGTGAAAATCAGTGGCCTAGGAGAGGAGAAAGAGCTTGCAAGTATCCTAATCTGACAAAACCCCTGGTGTTTCTGTTCTGGGGTTTGTTTTGTTTTGTTTTTCATTTCAGTAGGAAATAAGCAATCCTCTGAGGGAAAACTAAATTCAGAGCTTAAATTTAGACACCAAAGCCAAACAGCTACACTTCCCAGATCCCTGAGGAAACAGGCTGCGTTTGCTCTCTTCTCATGGGACTAGAGATTGCCCCAGAGGAGGGGCCTGGTAAGCTCAGCCAGTGCAGTACATAGAAGACAGCACACTGATTTCTCTTTGTTCTTTTTGTCTTAGCTATTCTGAGTTATAGCAATAAGGTCCAAGAACTTCAAAAAGCATGCTGTAAAACCTGTTGCCAGATAGATTAAACCAGTCATTCCATGGCTGCTCTGTACACGTACAGGATGGCACTGAAATGAGAACCATGTTAATTTACTTTGTATTTGTGTGAGTACTAGTTTATATTCACTACAGGATCCTTAATATTGTGGTATTTCAGCTTTCTGCATTTGAATATATATCCTACTATTGCCTTATAATTTTGCTCCTTATTCTCAAAGTGTGCTAATTGGTATGCTATTTGCCTTTTTGGTTGCTATTTTGATTGAAAATCAGCAGTAGATACCTATATTTACAGACTGAAAGTGAATTATAACTCTCTCTGTTACTGTAAAATTTAGTTCTACCTTTTTTTTCTTTTTTTCCTCCCAGCAGCAGGAAGCGCTTGAAAATGGCTCTTGTTGTTCACCATCAAAATAACACACTGCTTACACTGGAGTTATTAATCACAGGGTATCATTTAAAATATTATTTCAAAGGTGAGCCTGGTGGTTCTATTTCATGTAGGCGTTTAGATTTTCCCCCTTCTTACGAGTAAATACTCAGTTTCAGGAAAATGCTCCAAATTGTTAATATCGGGTGTGCCAGCCTCGGAGAGGCTTTAGCAGCCTCTGAGCTGAGCAAGCTGGGTAGGCAGCAGGAGAGATTACTCTCGTCCTTGCTCTTGGATCAGAATACAATCCAAAGAGAGAGTGGCTTTCTAGCAGCCCAGCCTGCGTGTCCATGGAGAGCTGTCTTGGGCGTTTGACCTTCTTTCTCTCAGAAGTGTGCTCACAGGCAAATAAAACAGGGGTCACCTGCAATATTTGCACATCTGGTGACATTGATTTCTTCTTCAGTGGTTGTCAGCTCTGCTGGGGTTGATATCTGGGGTTGCCCTCTGGTGTAAGTACTGGAAGCAGGTGTTTCAGAGCCACACGCCAAAAGGCGAAAACACTCATTTTAACTCATTTGAGTCTATGAATGGCATTGGACAATTTGTTCTCTTCTTGCAACTTTCCCCCATCTTTCTTAATGTGTGTGCTAATTACTAATGTATGCTGCAGTAAATATTATTTACTCTTCTTCTCCCAGGGTGATTTGTAATTCATAGAGGGTTGGGAACAGCTGGAAGGCAAGTCAGTGATCCTGAAATTTTCTGGGACTAAAGTCAATGACGTTTTTATGGTCATCTAAGTTTCCTGGGAGTATTTTGTGTTACACTGAGTGGTTGTTATGCACCAATGAGCATGCCTAATGAATGTAGCCACTTCCGTGGCTAATAAATTATGGGGACAAATTTGAATGCTTATTAATGTGTATAAATTAATCCTGTGTGAACATTGTAAAGACTTCTGCAGTGCACAAACTATTACCAAGACTTACCATTCTGTTTAGATCTGGGTTTATCACTTGTCAGAAGCAGATTAGCCTAAATGAAAATAAATAAATTACTTCTTTCTAATAATGGAAACGGTATTAATATAAAACTGATTTAAATGCCGATACCAGTGGGCAATTCCTTTCCTGTCAGAATTACCACTGAGATGATATTGAGAGAAATAACTGCATGAATCAGTATAGTAGTGCCAATGACAAACTGAACCAAGTGGAAGTGTTGCCTTTGTTTCAGAGGAGCTGGAGTCCCTGGGAACCGTGACCTGCTCAGATCCTTTACAAGGCCATCACTTACGTTGGCTTTTTTAATATAATCCTATTTTTTCATGGCCACATGCAGAGGATTTTATTGTTGCCATGAGCTGAGGTACAGTCTTTTCTGGGCAAAGAAATATTTTTCTTCTAGGAAAATTCAGCAGGTAAGAGGTTTTATCATCATATGCAAAATAAGTCAAAAGGAGTAATTTTAAAAAGTAGCTTTTGATCCAGCATAGCTTTTCCCCAGGAGCTCTGATCAGATAACTGGTTGCATTAATTGGTACTCAGTGTAGGAAGAGATGCTAAATACTTCTGCCTGTCAATTCACCCAGAGGTACAGAGTAATCCAAAAAAGCACATGCAGTGACTGACAGCAGTGAATTCTAAAACAGCTGTCAGTCATGAATAATGCAGTAAGGTAAAAAAAAAATACTGTGGTTGAGAGGTAGTTCAGACATTCCTTCACTAGCACCTTCTTTAAAGGTAAAGTGTTGTTCAGAAACGGAACTTTTCATTTGAGTTTCATTAAATTAGAAGCAAACTACGAAGGCAAGCTTACAAAAGAGTGGTATCATATCTGAAATCTTTGAAATATAAAAATCTGGGGCCTGGGAAGGAAGCTCTACTAAAATGATATGTTTGTAATTGTAAAACAAACATTATTTCTTTGCTGTGAGTATGTATAACAGAGACAGGTTTCTGCAGACTGGGAAATAGACATGTGCCAAAACAACTGAGGTCCCATAGAAAGGGTCCCAGTGACTTCAGTGTATGCTCATGATGGAATATTTTCACACTCCCTATCTTAAGCATGTAATTTGATAATGTAGGTGGCGCCAGTATTCTCTGATACTTAAATCAACACATTATTCTCTCTTGTTTGATTGTAGTTTTGGTAGAGTTACTATTTCTGCCTGCATAGATTTCCTTTTCACCTTTGTCAGCTTAACATAAAACTTCAAGAATAGAGGTACTTACTGTTGCCAAATGTCCCCCAGCAATCACCAGAAGCAGAAAAGTAAGAGTAGAAAATAAAAATATTTCAAGGAAATTGTGTACCTTCCCTAAGATGGTCTCCTAGGCTCCAACAACTTATAGCCCAGAGATTGAGCTTGGTAGTGATGACCCTGTATTCAGTTGCTCTCAATAGATGTCCCTTCCATAACTTACCCATCTGTGCCAGGAATCACTGCCACCCACTGTCAGAATGACCTCCACAGTTTACTGTGAAAACTCTCCTTTTAATTCTATGTTTCTGACCTGTTTGGTGTGAGGTTGTGTGGTTTTTGTTTTGGTTTTTTTTTCTTTTTTTTCCTCCAGTTCATGTGGAGACATTCTTTATCCAGTGGAACTGATGCCTGAAGGTGGCCAAGAGGCAATTGAAAGTCTACTGAGATCAGCTGGGGTTCTTTCTGACTCCTTCATGACTTTGTGAGGCAAGATTTTCTTCACAAAGTCCATGCTGCCTCCTCCTTGCTGTCCCAAACTTATCCACGTCTCCTATTCTTTTCTTTATTATAAGTAGGTAGGCAGTTTCACCAGAAAAGCAGTTTAGAGGTGGTTTTTTTTCTCTCTGGGTGCCTTGATCTCCTACAGAATTGTTGTGGGGTTTTTTGTTTGGGTTTTCTTGTTTGTTTGTTTGTTTTGTTTTTGTTTTTGTTTGGTTTTGTTTTTTGTTTGTTTGTTTGTTTTTTGTTTTAATAGATGATAGTTTTGCCACCCTCCAGTCTAGAGGGTCATAAAGGAATTATGTTGGACTGCAACAGAATACAATAGCCATTTCCCAGAATGTAGTCTTCACTGTATGAGAAAAGAGGAAGTGTCAGACTGCCATGTCCTGTGCACTATAGGAAGAAGATGAATACGCAGATCAACTTTTAACAAAGAGAGATAAGCACACAGAAAAGTGAACCAAGCATAGTAGCGTGTATCAAGGCTCTGTGATACAGCAGCATTCATAAAAAGCAGCCCTAAGGAATGACCTGAGGTTTGATTGTTACACACACAGACCGTGCTTAGAATTCTTGCACTGTTTTCCAGAGCTGTGTATCCCCTGACAAATAAAAGATGACCTGGTTTCAAACCAGGTCCAAGCAACAGGGACAGGGTTTATGTGTACGATGTGAAGCAGCAGCCTCTTGCTGATCAGGGCTGCCTTGCAGACAGCTGTTTGGAGAAATCTGTGCCGGAACCAAGGGCTTAAAGAACAATTAAGCTGTGTGGACAATCAATAATCAAGCTTGGCCTTGTTTTATTTAGGGGTATAGAGGCACTCAGTGTGATCCTTCTAATAAACAGGGACAGCTTGTAAAAGGATAAGAGGAACAGAGCAATTTCTGGGTAAATAATCTGATCTAGGGAATGATGTAAATGACTAGCAGAGGCACTTTCATGCAGCGTGAAATCATTAATGTTATGTAAGAGCTGAAAGACTGGTGCACTTGTGTCGGGACATGGATCATGCTCTTACTGACATTTAGTGTCCTCTTATTCCTGGATCTGGGGTCACTTGGGGAGCTCCATCTTAGTAAATTTTATTTAGACTGTAATATTCTGATGTTAACTGAGCTGAAAAGGGCTCTCCCAATGAGCTCCTTAATGAGAAAAACAAACAAATCTGAATTTTGGAAGGAATGACTACATGTCTGTCTTACCTGATTCCATGTCATGAAGTTGAATCTGAAATGTGACCTGAAATTACTGAACTGTAAATTCCTGAAACGTAAAAGTGAAATGAAAAGGGGAGGGAGTGTTTCTGCTTAATCCACTGGTCTAAAACGCAGATGTTGGTTTTGGTGTCTGAGAGCTGTAATTACAAGCAGTGCAAAGAAGGAAGGTTTGAGTGCCTTTCAGGCCAGCACTCCAGCTGCTGAAATAAGCTGTATTTAACATTAACTGCTTTCAGACTGAGATCTCTTTGCACAGTTTTTTTTCTTGAAGGTTAATTAATGAAGATGTTTTCATAACACAGTCCTTATTTCTAGATACAAAATCTTCACTGTTCCTGGTCTAAATGGTAAGCATAAGTTAATTAATACAAGCAAATTTACCCATAGTAGACATGCCTTGTTAACCAAATGAAGAATTTCAGAGATATAAAAGCATATGATTGACACATAATGTGCAGTCAAGGGAAATACTATCCTGAGAAGCTTTCAGCAATGTGACACCGAAAGCTGCACTATGCAAAGTTCAAGTAACAAAATTAATGGGCTTCATTAGAAGAATCTGGAGCACACTGATCCATCACTGATGAAAACCCAGCTCAAGGCTAGCTAGAAAAATGGTGGTTACTTTGGTTCTTTCCTAGTACCAAAAGATTTTGTCTTTTAGGCCTCAGAGTGCAGTCACCACAACATAAGACAAAGAAGGTGTTACCTTGGAAAAGCTGTCGATCTCACAGCACAGGACACCATAGGCTCATAGAATCATAGACTCATCGAACAGTTTGGGTTGAGAGGGACCTTTGAAAGTCAGATATCCATCTTGGATCCTGTCCTCCCTTACAACCACCCCAAAAACCTTTGCTCCACGTTGTGCTCCTGGTGCATAGTGGCACTGTCACCCAGCAGGACACAGCTCACTGCCCTGGAGTGTGAGAGAAGAGCTGAGCAGGCAACTGAGCTAGAGAAAGGTGCTGCATATATGATTAGAAATTAACACCCTTTTGATAATGGTAGCCAATATTATTATTTGTATGCAGTTTTAATTCCCTCAGCATCTCAGTAACTGCGCATGTTTTGACTCTTCCTTATGTACTTCCATCTTTTTGGGAGAACCCCTAAGTCATAGAATCATAGAATAATTTAGGTTGGAAAAGACCTTTAAGATCGTTGAGTCAAGTCTGAGAGTGTCAGGGATGTTTTCTTAATATACACTTACGATCTTTTCTGAACACAACTGAATGAAAACTGTGTAAACCAAAGGGAATACAGCCTGACAGGATACACAGAGCAGTGTTTATCTCAACGTAATTTTCGATGAATGGAACTACACTTCCAATTCAGGGAGACAGAGAAGCTGTTATTTTGGATAGCTACAAATTTAGGCAAATGGAAACTGCAAATACTCTTCTGCGGATTCAGACATCTCCAAGAGACAGGCTAAGATTGTTTTCATGAATATTCCATTTAAATCAGTTGCAGTGGTTAGCTGTGAAGTACCTCTTGGGTACTTTGATTTCATTTGTTTCAGAACACAAATCAGGTATATTTAGCTAATCCTCTAAAATTCGCCTGTATTATCTTCTTTCATTAGCCTCTCTAAAATGTAATTTTACTGTTATATTTTAAAGAGGATTAATATTCCTCAATATAAATCACAATAGTCTCTTTAGTTATGGTGCATCTTAAGGTTTACAGAGTTTAAGCTATTTAAATGTCGATTTATTTTTGTTTAAATTATTTTATTAGAGCTGTTGAGAGAGTAAGACTGAAATTAGAAATATTTTACAGCTTGATGCATCAGATACAGATCCTATTGAAGACCTGGTTCTTTTCTCGATTATTATCCAACATCTCAACCAGTCCTTATCTTTTTCTGAAAAGTTTGAGAACAACTAGGGATGGCTGTAAAATCATAAAAAAAATTAAGATTTTATAAAAACTCGTTTTACAATAACCCCCAGCAGATGCATTCTCGATATGTCACTGATACCTAGAAATGCTAGCAAGCTCTACTCTGCCTTCTAAGAACATGAACATGAGCTGCCACGTGAGCATATCTGGAATTCTTAGATTTCTCTCCTCAATGCTGTCATTCTGCTACTGGCATTTATCTATTTTTTTTTTTTTTTCATCTGATGTGAAATACATGGGACACTCTCACTTCCAGAAAAGACTATTATGGTGACTTTGCAGAATTTACCCTCTTTTGTAAAATGCAGTTGGGGTTGATCTGTGAAACTCTCAGCAGAGGTCTCCTCTCTTCCACATGTGCCCTGCTTACTCTGAATCACAACTTCCACTCAGAGCGAACTACAGAGGCTGGGCACTGAAAACCTCAAGGAGACCAATAAGCTGGCATTGCCTGGGGCAAAATGAGGACATGCGTGTTTTCCTTTGGATGGAGATTTTAATGTCGTTGCAAGTGGCTTACGTATAATTCCTTGGATTTATTAAAAAGGTTGGTTTTAATAGATGGGTGGGGTTACAGCAAGAATGAGGAATCTAGTCACAGTTTAACCACTGATCTTTTGGCTGATCTCTTAATAGTGACATGCCAGGACTTTCAGAAAGGGCCCGGAATTTGAGGTGTCCCAGTTTAGAGTCCCACTTCTGTTTTTTATTTAATATACTTTTTATTTATTTAGGAGGAACATTTAAAAACACTGCCTGTTTTTTTTGGGTGGAAACACAAACTGATTCTTTTGAAACATGCCCAGCACATCTCAGTCCAGGCTCTCGGTGAAAGAAGGTATTTTTAGAAATTCCCTTTTTGTTGTTTTCTTATCCATATTATGGACACAGCAATGTTAATCATGTAAAGCTTTTGCATCTCTGTTAAGGACACTTAGCTCTGCTTCATCTGAAATTGCTATAAAGCTGTGAAAGCTACAGATCAGGCATTCCTATCTTTTGAGCCTACAGTCAAGTGTTTGTACATGAATTTGCATTTTGAACCCATGCATGTTTCAAACTGGTTCACAGTGCGCTGAGAGTGGAGGCAGCTATGAGATGTATCTTAAGGACAGCTCCTCAGTGTGCCAATTGAGTGCTCTTCCAAAGGGATTACTCCTGAGTACCTGTTTGACTACACTTTGCTGGCAGGACAAGGGGAAAGGACGAACATCACAAACCCTTCATCTCGTGTGCTAGGGTTGGCCAGTGCTGAGCATTCAAACACATGAACATGAAGGAGAGAAAAGGGGATGTAACCTGCGACTCTTTGCCAGCTTCACATTCCTACCAGCTTTCCAAGGGAAATGATTCACGGCTGACCATGACCGCACAGTTAGGTGAAGGCAGTGTAACAGTAATTCCTGAGGTCTTGTCACATTCATGAGGGCATGAACCCCAGCAAATGTAGGACTTCAGCTTCATTGACCTCTTGGGTGCATCCCTTGTTACAGTGACTTTGGTAGAGAGTAAAATCAAAGAGTCAGTTACTGTATTTTTACGTCAAGCTGCAATAGAGAAAAGGAGAATACTTCAGCTAGATTTTCATGTAGGATTATTTCTTGTAGCCAGCTCATCTACAAGTTATACATATAACTGTATGTCCCTTGTGAATAACTGCAGTCTAAAGAGGAGGGGCTTCAGCATTCTATGTTGGGTGTGTTAATTCCCAAATTCAGACAGCCCTTAGGCCTAGGTGGGAATTACCTGTTTTGGAGGAAGGGCTTAACCTAAAAGGCCTGTGAAGGCAGCTATGCAACAAAGAAAATTAGAAACCTAAGACTGACATTTGCTCTTTGAAGTAAAATTTAGGAAGTATTGAGGAATGTAGGGTAATTGGAATCCTTGGTGGAATGTGGAGAAAAACAGAGTCATCTGAGGGCAAAAGCAGGAAGCACAGGAGATCTGGTAGAGACGTAACTGTCCATGATAGGTGTTCTATACTTCCTTTATATGACACCTACTAATTACCATCAGAGAGATGCTCCGGATCTGATCAGCTGTGTACCTGCAAACCAGCTCTGTTCACTAGACAAGCAAATCTGCCCTGGCTCTAAGACTTTCTAGAAGTCCCTTCAGTAGGACTGATTTTGTTTAATTCATATTCTGATTTAATGCAATTCATGTGTCAATATGCTTGTGTAAGGATGTAAAATCAGGCACAAATTTTGAGTTCACTTGGCCTCTACCACAGAAGAAGGCACCTGAACACATGTGAGGGAAAAAGGAGCCATATTTATTGTACAGCATTGTAGCATTGTAAAAAGTAATTAAGTAGAACAATTGAGAGATCTAATAATTTTTGAGGGTTTTTTTTAAAATGTGACAAGCAGAAACCAGAAAGGAGTTGATGTGAGTTAATTGAATTTAAATGTATCTTACAGAAGGCAGTAACATCCTACTTAAGTGTTACTGTAACTCTTGATATTTAAATATATGATCCTTATCTGACAGCTTTGATTAGCCTTTAAACAAAACTAAATTGTGTTTTAATCAAACTTACAGTGCTAACTGCTTATTTCACAATTTGTTTGTGGTATATTAGCATTATGTTTTATGTAACATAAAAATTGATAAATGCAATCTAGATTATTATTTCAGAATTATGTATAATTTTATAGAAATGATATATAATAAATAACTATATTTATTTATAATGATGAAATATTATCTAGATTAATATAAATAGATTAGGTATTATGTAATTACCTCCCCACTTGTAAACAGTGTCCTCAATGGTGTGGTTCACTAATTCAATACTTAATATGTTTAATGCAACTTCTAATTTGAATTGAGAGGTATTCTTCCCCTCTTCTCTTGCTTACCAGCCACATATTTAGTGCAGTTTTAATGTAAAACTATGTATTTGATACGGATCTGTCAATGAAGGCAAAGTCAAGCAATCATGATTTAGTAATAAAAGCAGTTTGTGGTTATCTGTAGGTGTATGTTTGACACTCTGGATTCATGCTTTACTTGTCTTCCAAGAAAATTCTTGTATCTTTGTCTTTGCAATGGATAATTTCACTGCATTTGAGGGGCAGACACATATGCATATTCCCCCTCATAGAATATTAGGAATGTTAGAGATATTTTAGGTTCAAACCTTGTAGATGAGGACAGATATCTTGCATCCAGGCCTTTTTTTCCTTGAAAGTCAGCATAGGCCAGCATAAGTATGATGTTCCCATGGTGACCAAGTTAATTCTTGAATTCATTTTCATGCAACACTGCATGTTACACAGAGTTACACCTGTTACAAAGGGGTACAGACTCAGAATATCACAGGACAAAGGGTTGTGCCGAGGTAACTTCTAAGACAAGGGCAAAAATAGCCACCAGTAAGGAATGATGGCCATTTTCCCTACCAGTGGGGAATGGTGTTCCACACTCTAGGGGACAGAGGATGCTGGCTGACTGCATATTTGGCAAGTCAACATCTACAAATTGTATACTGGTCTGATCAGTAAGGATTATGTATGTATTTTAAGACAAATGTGACTTACATCCAGCTGAAAAAAGCCTTTGTTTTCTTCTGCCCTTCCAGCATCAATGTGTTTATTCAAATGTTGATTAAATTGTCTCCTGTCTAAATGGGAGTAAGTTCAGGATGCCCACTAAAGGCAAGGAAACCTTCACTACTTTTCCAAGTAGGAAGCAGTGTGCTGTTCACTGCATGTGCTTAAATCCATGCCGTTGCTTTATGGCCTCAATGAGATGTGGAATCCCACCAGGACCAACTCCTAATGCCTGCTTTGCAGAAGAGGAGTGTGGACCTTTGTGCCATCTCCCATCACTGACCTGCTGTGTCTCCCTTGGGAAGTTTTAAATCACTGCAATGCATTCCCAGTATTCCTGTTAACTCCTTTAGTTTGTTATTTCCCATAACTTGTTGGTCATAACTAATGATATTGTACATGCCGTGGAAAATGAATCAGTTCTTGGAAGACCATCTTTAAGCCATCAAGTCCAATGAAGTGTCTCTCCTTTCCCTTCCATGCTGAATCTATATTACACCAGGCTCAGAAAATCTGTTGTAGATGGGTAAACATGAAAAGAGCTTGTCCCTAGATTTTTATAATTTCACTTAGAATTTAAAAATAAATTCACCTTTTCTTAAAAAAGAGCGTGTGGAACAATTTTCATTTTGAGGAAAGGGGCAGGGTGGGCTAAGAATTTTTGTGTGTGTGTTTTTTAGCATAAATAATTTTCTTAAAAACAGATTAGTGGATCACATTACTCTGTAAGTAACCAAAGTGGCCAAGGATTAAACTCTAGGACTCCACTGTTAGAATAGTTATTATTTCCCAATGCTCTCATAGACTGAGTGAGAGGGAAAACAGATGTGTATTGGTTGGATTTGGAGGAATTCCTTATAATGAAGCCACGTGACCCAGTAGGTTAAGTACAATGAAATGACACGACACTCTCTCTTAATAAATGATCGTTAATAGCTGACAAGTTAATTTAAATGCTGTTGCCATATAACAGGAGCTAAGATGGTTCAAGCTACTTGTCATAAGAAACAGCAATTCATTTCTCATTATTTCGTGTTGGTTTACATGCAGCTCACATATTTGTGTGATTCCAGGTGGTTAAATTCAAACATTTAAAAGGAGTTCCCTTACCGAGCAAAGGTTTCAATATTTGGGGTTTTTTAAGGCGCCCCAAAATGGCTATTTCAGGTTTTTTTTAAATTTAATACCTCTCTTCCACACCTGTACTGTTAGACCTCCTATTTATTCTTACAGATAAAAAAAGGATGCAAAGTTAAAGTGAAGATGGTATTATGCTGCTCTTGTTAAAATCTGCTGGACTACAATGTAAATATATAATGAAATGACTGCTATAGGCTTCTTCACATTTTTAAAAAATCTTTCAGAAGGAACCACAACTGGCTGAGATGATTCCATTTTTTTAGTAGTTTGTAGAAAGCTAAAGTGATGTTTCAAAAATGCTGAAGGAAAATAATACAGGGTTTGGCTTGTCTGTTAATTTGCATCCTTGGCTCTTCTAGTTCTTCTCCTTATAATTTGCACAGCACGGCAGGTTTTGAGACTTCAATTATAGCACCAATTCTAGTAACAGCTTTCTGTCTTTGGACGTAAAACTGGAAAAAGGGGAATAGATTTTTCCTTTAACCTGATGAAAATAAGGATCCTTCTTTTTAGAAAGAAATTATGTATACACAATGCATTTTTATGATTGAGAAGGAGAGACATAGCTCAGACCTGTGTGTTATTAGGCATTTGCATGTATTTAGCTTTAAATAGGCAAATATCTGTGTATTACATTAATGAAGTAGAAGACATTCCCCTGTATTATCAGTCTAGTCTCAGCAATGGAACTTATAGCACTGCAGAAAACATGTGCATGAAACACCTTTGGAGAAAATAGCCTTTTTACTTGCATGCCTGACAAGACTTCCCTTTTTTTTTTTTTTAAATCTTTTTAAAACTACTGCTGTATTTCCAGCAAGCCCACAAAAGGAGTTAACAGAAACAATTCAAAGAAAGCAGGCATAACCCTACCTTTCCCCTTAAAATGCAGAGCAAATCCAAAGTATTTGTCCCAAGAATAAAACAAAAGCATTGATATTTCATTTAATTTGTTCCTTTTCTGCTGGACAGTGAAAACTGAAGATCTCAGTTGGGTACAACATGGACCCTTTGGACTGAAGAGATTCATTGATCTGTCATTTTATAAATGCCAAGCTGGCCCTTTTAACACCCTTATTGATCAACATGTTTAACATGCGTTACAGCCTTTCAGTATTTAAAGGGAGACTACAAGAAAGATAGGGACAGATGTTTTAATGTGGCCTATTGCAAAAGACAAAAAGTAATGGTTTTAAACTGAAGGAGGGTAAATTTAGTTTAGATATATGGACGAAAAGAAAGGAAAGAAACAGTGGAACAGATTGCATTCAGGTCACATTGGATGGGCCTCTGAGCAACCTGAAGATGTGTCTGCTCATTGCAGGGAGGTTGGACTAGATGACCTTGAAAGGACCCCTCCAACCCAAACTACTCCATGATTCTATGAGCTCTTGTGTTGTCGAGCAAAAACACGCAAAATACCAATAGGATGTAGCTGCCAACATCAGTAAGTCACAGGCTGTCTTCATCATATAAACTACAGGCTCCTCACTCCTGGAACAGGGGTTGTCCCAGAGGTGGTTTTTTTGCAGTAGAAGTAGCAGTTGCAAAATCTGAGGCTGTGATGATTAGTGACACAGACACCCAACAGAAGCTGTTGCTGAATGTCAAGGGAACATCAGACTCTAAGGTGAACACTCTGCAAGTTCAGCATCAATTTAGATTTAAGACTGGACAGCTGCAACAGGCTCTCTTGTAGCAAGTCCTTGCATATATAGCATTTAAGCTTGGCTAAGGATGAAAATTATTGTCAAAATTTATGGAGAACAGAAGAAAATTGAAGCTGCCCTGATAATTTTTGGCAAGAGCAGACCAAAATGGGGACCTTCCATCTACATGTACACAAAATAATGTGAATAATGAAATGATAAATCTAGCAGGAAGAGATTCTGCCTCTAAAATAAGATTAGAACAGTTTATAAAAGCAGTGGAATCACCTCCTGCTTATGTTTACCTCTGTTTTGCTTCTACCCCTGTTTTATAATATGCAAAACCATAAATCAATTTTACTTTGCTTCATTGTTGATACAATGTTTACACATTGTTTACACTTGTTTCAGTTGAGTCAGAATGATCCCAAAATAGTCCTGAAGGCAGAGCATGCCTTACCGGCGTTCAGCAAATGCTGTCATCTCTTTTTGCCATCTTAATGCGAAGATTGAGCTTCACCCAGCCTGTCAGACTGGCTTTGTTCTTTTTGCTTGGTTAGAGCCAGTACTGCTTTACTGGCTTTACTTTTACGGAATAAAACAATGCAGACTTCGTTTTGGCAGCTGTCAGCTACGTCCAGGGAATCCGCGGGTGTTCCTGGTAAGCCATGTATAATGCTGGGGATTGAGGGGTGCCATCTACTGGCACTTCTTCCTCCAGGTTACACCAATACAAGCGCCCTGTAAGGAAGAGGAAATCTTGTGGCAATTCTTAATTCTCACATCTCTAAAAATAGTTACAAGCAGTCTATCATACCCAATTATTCCCACATACTGCACTTTTTTTTTCAATCTCTTCTTTAGACCTTTTGACCTACCTCTCCTGCAGGAAATTTTATAATCAACTCCCTAACGTGCATGACAACTCTATTATTAAATAGACACTAATCAAATTACAAATTATGAAAAGATCATATTATGTTATATTAGTGGTTTCTAATGGAAATAAAAGCTACACCATAAAGCCAATAAAGGTCAGTTGACATACAGAGCATGACAATTAAAACTGTAATCAATCAGGAAATGTTACCATTTGCAGTTTGCAGACCCACTGCAATGAGCCCAACATATCTGTGCAATATTCCAGATTGATTTTTTCCCTTTTTCACACCAAATAGGCCACTAGAATATTCCATAAACCACCCGACATTTTGCAGAGCAGTTTCTGCTACAAGTCCAATTATGTTTTTAACAAGGCGTTCAATGTTTTTTTGGAATCTGGAAGACCTCTCTGACCCATGACATTTCAGTTCAGAGTAGGTGCTTGCTTTGCAACAGAGTATTCATCCTTTTCGTCCCATACTTAGGACTGAGTGCACCCTCAGTGGGTTTGCAGATGACACTGTGCTGAATGGTGCAGTTGACATGTCTGAAGGACAGGATGTAGGATGTCCTGTGGAACCTTGACAGGCTTGAGGAGTGGGCCTGTGGAAACTTCATGAAGTTCAACGAGGCCAAGTGCAAGATCCTACAACTGGATCGGGGAATTCCCAGTATCTGTACAGGCTAGGGGATGAAAGAGTTGATAAAAGCCCCATTGAAAAGGACTTAAAGGGACTGACAAATGAAAAATTGGACCTGAGCCAGCAGTGTGCGCTTGCAGCCCAGAAAGCCAACTGGACTGCATCAAAAGCAGCATGGCCAACAGGTCGAGGGAGGTGGTTCTGTTCCTCACTCCACTCTTGTGAGACCCCACCTGGAGTACTGTGGCCAGCTCTGGGGTCCCCAGCACAGGAAACACATCAGTCTATTGGAGCAGACCCAGACGAAGGCCATGAAGATGATTCTCTGCAAAGAAAGACTGAGGGGGTTTGGTTTGTTCGGCTCAGAGAAGAGAAGGATCCGGGGAGGACTTCTTGCAGTATTCTAATGCATAAAGAGGGATTGTAAGAAAGATAGAGACTTTTTACTGGAGCCTGTAGTAACAGGACAAGGGACAATGATTATAAACTGAAAGGGGGTAGGTTTAGAAGAACCATGCCCAGAAAAACTGTGGATGTCCCATCACTGGATGTTCTCTAGGCCAGGGAGGATGGGATTTAGAGCAATCTAGTGAAAGGTGACTGTGCCCATGGAAGGAGGGTGGGCTAAATGATCTCTAAAAGTCCTTTCCAACCCAAAATATTCTATGTTTCCATGATTCTATACTTGCTGCATGTTTATACCTACCACTATGGAGAATGTATCATTTTGTTATCAAAGTAGCTGAATCAAAAGCATTCTTGAACTGCTGCACAGCAACAAAAATAATCTGTAAGATATAACCCCCTTTTATTTCCATGAATATTGAATGTTAACGTAGTCAGGAACACAGCTAAAGACTTAAAAGTTTGAAAGATGGATAAGATAACCATGCCATCATTGTAAAGAAATGCTTTATAACTGATATATAAAAAACATTGAGGATATTTAGGATAGCTTGATCTAAGGCAAGGAGAGAGGATTATGTTGGTCTGAAATCTTGCTGTAAAATGAACAAAGACAAGTTGCAAGGGGCTATTACTTCCTCAGCCTAAGGAGAGACAGGGTTACTGGAAAACGTGCTTCAACTGGGAGAAAGACTAAAAATACAATCATGGAATAAATGTATCAATTAGTAATATTTGAGTTCCTTGTAGAGCTTTCTTAACAACTTTCAATAGTTGTCACATGGAGTTTTTAGTGTTTGTGATGAACTTTGCACATCTGACTTTTAGGCAAGACATGAGGCAGTCAGAGGATCTATGCTGCAGCACACTGCAGCTGTAGCTCACTTCTACTTTGGAGGAAAGCATTAAAAGAAGGAGAAAGGTAGTAATTAACTATCTATTGGCAGGTCTTTGTGGGAGTTTGGTGGGGTACAGTATTCTGGGCACAAGTACATTTGGGCAACCACATTATTTTGGCCTAAATTTGTCCTTGTGGTTTCAGTCAGAATTGATATTGTGTACTTCGAAATTGCTCTGTGCTGCTGTTGATGTGCACAGCTGAGCAGCTGCTCCCTCTCAAGACAAAGGAGGCTGCACTTCAGGACTTGTTCAAGTGATTTCTGATTGTAAAGCATTTTGGGTCCTTCAGGCTAAAAGGCATTCTTAACAGTTCTGCAGCTTCTGGTGTAGAGGGAGCAGACAAAAAGTTTCCTTGAGCTGGTACAGATGAACTGTATCTTGAAATAGAACTTCAGTAGTTCTGGAGGTTTTTTATTCTTCATTGGCTTACTGTGTAGCCTATAATGGCCAGGGTTTATACATAATTCTCATTAGGGCATGCTCCCAGTGTAATTAGTGACAAAATCTGATTTTAGTTAATGAGTAGAATAAGGCTTTAGGGGTGGCCATGCAGCAAAACTTCTCAGCCTAATGAATTGATTTCCATTGAATTGGCTATAAATATACTATCATTAATAATGAATTGATTCCTTGTAAGGATACCAGTAGACACTAGAAATGAGCAGATGTTACTTTTCTGCCTCAGAGGCAAGTATGAAGAGTTGTTTCCCCAGTAAGTGATTTGACAGTGTTGCCAGAATTAGTAATAAGCAATGTAGCACTGTCTTGGACATATATTAGAGCTGTGATGCCTTCGGGTCCAGTTAAAGCAAAGGTCCTGAAAACTGAGTGCCTGGCCACTCATCTCATGGAAGAAACAGCTGAAGGATCCTAAAATATTCTTGCAGGCACTGTCTCTTTAATCTTCCTGAAAGTTATCCCCGCATAGGTAAGGAGTAGGTAAGTGATGAAGAGGTCATCAAAAGCAGGAGCAATATTTAAAAAGTCTGTTGACTGAAAGTATTTATTTGATGAGGAGGCTGGAGTTGCCACCAAACAGATAATTTCAGCATCTGCATTGCCCTGTGTACTCCACTTCTCCACACTGGAAAAAGGATTCCTAAAATGCTACAGTACCACTGGTGGCATTCCCTTTTGGGAACTGAACATCCATAATGCAATGCTTGTTCTTTAGAGATTTTGATTTTTCATTCCTTAGTTTTCTTTATAGGCTATGTTCTTTCTAATCATATTCAAAAGCCTGTAGTTGTCTTCATTGATGTTCAGACTTCTAATTAGGAATAGAAAAGACCCCAAAACAACTGGATGGGAAAAAGTCAAAATTACCATTTTGATTCTCATACATATTCTGTGAGCAGCACCCAAACCTTATTCATCATGTATTCTCTTGCATATAAGCTATGTTTGAAAAGCTCAAGAAGTTTAGAAGGCTGGAGCTTCCTCTTCCTAACACAGAGATGACAGAATCTTTGTTTTATGTTTGCATAGCTTAAGGAATACTCCAGTTACAGATGAGGAAGGATTATTGCAAGTCACTCTCATGAACTTTGTTTTCCAAATTAGCTGGAAACTAAAGATACTTTAAATATGTGCTGACATAGACGTGTTTGCACATAAGCATATTTTACAGGAATCAGGAGCTAGTGCTGTGCTATCACAGAGGAACACACCCCTTGCCACAGCAGTCCTGTAATGCTCTGTTGACTTCCTCCTGTATTACAAGACTCAAAATAAATGCCCTTAAAATTACATATCAATATTCCTGATAGCAAAATCCACATTTTCAAGCCCAAATACTTGTCAGTTACGTGGAAAGGACTAATTCTCTGAACTGCAGAAAAATCCACAAACCCAGTGAATTCCACTGCATACAGTAAGTGACTAACATTCATGCAAATCAGAACACCTTATTCAGATGTTTGAAAAATGACCTGAATACTTAATATCTAAGCAGGCTTGTTCTAAAATGCTGGTCATTAAAATACTCCTCTTTATGGGCATTTTAGAGAAAAAAAAGTGGGTTTGATTTTTCAAACATGGCTTCCAACTGAACTATCTAAGCTGAGGCTGCAGTTCTGCCCCAGAAAGAAAACATACAAAGATTTAGCAAAGGTGAAAACATATGCCTTCAAATATGGAAGTCCAATTAAATTCCCTGGGTTCCACTTGCTTTTAGCAACTGAGAAGAATAGGGAAGAAAAACAGGTTGATTTTCATGTATTTATGTAGATTTAGAGAAGAAAAAGGAGACATCCATCCAAGGCTCTACATTTCTGCTATCATTAACCACACAATAAACACGTTCGCACCACATTAAATAATCACTTCAACAGGAACTAAGCCAGCCAGCCAGCTACTTACAGGGAGTCCTGGGGGACAGATGAAGGAAAAAAATAAGTATCTGTGAATACTCTAGAAAACAGTAAATCTCCACTTTCCAGTAGCATAGCACTCCTGCTTCTAGCCAACATGAAGGGCAAAACAGTCAGTCTTATAACCTCATTGTAATACAAGATGGAATATTCGCTGCCCTGATTACTTTTCGAAGTGTTATTTTGTTACAACGTTAAGTGGACGGTGTTATTTTGGGTGGCAAACAGAACTTTCTTCTTTGGAAGGAAAAAGAAACCGTGGCTGACAGTGCTAACAGAGTCTGATCAGAGGTGGGAGATCTGGAGACTAATTTAGCTGTGGAAAAAAGCCAGCATGCAGAAGCAAGGGTGCTTAGTTGATCTGCTTCAGGACCCAAGAAGAGTATGTACACAAGCAGCGGGTTGCATTTGTTACTCGCTTTTTGCATATGTGGGTAGATTTTTCAGGTATTATATCATGTCCTGAATGTATTCATAATAGCATACATAATAATGCAGATGAAATGTTTAGCTTACCAAAACATGTTAATGACCGAAGGCTACAATACCATGCATCTAGAAATAATTAGTGCTGAATGCTGCCTCAGGAAGGCACAAATGCCATGCACGGTCAAGTATGCAACTCTACACTGCAGGGGAGAACTCCAACTTATCACAGGGCATGATCAATACGTGTCCAAAGCATCAGGACTGATAATATTTTGTGCAGCTACAAAATACATCCTCACATTCTTTGTTTTTTTTTCTACTGAGTTTGCCATACTGAGGTGTGTACTGTCAGGGAAATGCACCTTTGGTCTTCCGTGCAACAAAACCACAGATTTGCTTTTTCTTTCTGATCACACTATTTTGAAGCTGAAGATATTTATAAATAAACCTCTTAGTTTGGAAAGGAAATTATTACAGCTGTAGTAAGAATTCTGAGCCTTATGAAGGAATTCTTCAAAAGTTCTCTATTAACAAATGAAAAAACCCAAACCTTTTCATATATTTCTCTTTGCTTTTGTATGTTTTATGAGAAACTGATAGGTCTCATTATGGGAAGCAGTTTTTGGATATTAATTCCCTGCTCATCTGTCTTCCCAAGCCCCTCAGACATTAATTAAACTTTTATAACCATTCAAACTAACATCTAAACATTCCAACTCAGAGCGGCTTAAGTACAGCCTCAGGCTAAAGCTGGCCCAAATCCACCAGAATGGCTCGATGCCCAATCCTCTGTTGCAGCTATTGACTGCTCTTGACCCCTTTTTCCTTAACTTTTATCATATATTATCTTAAGGGGGCTTATTCTGCCCTAGTTCAATTTTGTCCAATGGCATAAAAAATTCTTATTCTTTCTGTATCCCTCTTACCTGTGGCCAGCAAGTATTCTGCCTGGTAACACTTTCAGAGACCTGAAATATCTTGACAGTTTGACTTTATTGAAGTTACACAATGGGTGATGGTAGCTATTTGAGCTTGTGCTTCCAGATGGCATGGGATCAATACATGGGATGTGACTCACAGCTAACTAGATATTTGGCCTTTGAAGCGCGATGTTGCAGCTCCTTAGTAAGTGTTCCAAGCCTTACTGTTTTGAAGGGAACTGCTTGCTGATATTTGGTGAGGAGGGTTGCAAACCATCAAAGCTGAAGAACATTTGGGCTGAGGTTTGCTGTCTGAGCCATAAGCTTCTCAGCATCACACACTGCATGTTATACTTCCAGCATCTCGATGTGCTATGACTTACACAGATGTCTCAGCTCCTATTAGCGTCAGTGGAGTTTAAGAGAGTGATTCAGTGAATTTTGTGTGAGACAAACAATTATTCAGACTGACCATGGGAACCGCATTGCATTTATTTGGACCTTCGACAAGCAACATGTGCCTGGGGACATCTGTGTTGCAGACAGATAAAATTAAGTCAGCTCTTTTGCACACAGGTGTGCAAATCTACTGACACACAACAGCTGCACAAAAAAATATTCTTTAATGGAGAACTGAGAAAATGTCTTCCAGCACTTGGAGAACCCCTCAACTATTTCAGTAATGTTTTCTAGACCTCAATTTTTTTTGCCAGCTGAACATTGCAGAGTTCTTCAGATCTAGTAATTCATTTGCAAAAATATCTAGCAACAAAATAATATTGCTCTCTGGGACAAAGCCCAGTTTCATTAGTAAGTAATTCAGGTTTGTTGTAGAAAGCATACCACCTCATGTGAAAAGAAGATGCCATCAGGCCACCAATGAATTCCAACAGGAATAGCGAGATGGCTGTGATGGCCTTAGGAGTCATTTGTTCAAGAACCTTTCTGATTGTACCAACTATTAATGAAGGGGGTTTCTCATGTGCATTGTTTTATTTTTGTCTAATTTTCTAAATCTTCTTTTTGAATGTGGCAATAATGTCCCTTGTTTAGATGTTTCTCCTATAAAAACAAATAAATCTGTGTTCCTTACATGTCAAAGTGCTTCTTGTACTGTAAAGCAATAGATGACAGTATTCACGAGGCTGGATTTCTGGGGAGGACATAAGCTCCTAGCAAATAATTATCAGTTAGGGTTGTCAATGGGACTTCAGGCAGCTGTAGTACAAGGTCTGGCATCCCCCAATGGCAGGATAAGGCCAGATCAGTAAGAGGAAAGTCCAAGGAAGAAGGAGTTCCTGTTCCTGAAAGTGCACCTACATTAACTTTGACAGGAGAACAACTAAGATGTCACCCAGCATTGTAACAATAATGTTTAAAGAAATACCAATGATTGCAGTGTAAATCATAATAAGCAAAGTCTTAGGTAGGTATTCAGCAGTTATAGAGAATTAAAATACTGGCTGAAAACTTGAAATCTGAATTCTAGTGACTCAGTTTGTCTCTGACATTTTAAATCAGTTAAAATACCTGCCAGCAGTTAACAAATACCTGGTACCCAGTACCACAGGAGTGGATCTTTGGTGTAGTTGACAATGGTAATTTTGATTGCTATTCCAGTGTGTAACCATGTAATCATTACACTCCATTGATCACATTCAATGAAGAGGTAGTGCTATTTACTAGTACAGGCTGGGAAACTTTGCAGCTCCACTCTTCAGAGATTATTCGTATCCCCAAAAGCACTGTTACCCTTTTTACTCCAGGCTCTTACCAAAGCAGGAAACTTCAGGTTTAATGTCTTGTAGTCACATTACCAATTACTAGATGTTTCAAGCAAATGCTCCAGTATATTTTAGTACCCAATATTGCAAACTGTTTACACATAAAGCTAGTAGTTATGATTATCTTTATTGCTCATTCTGCATTCAAAAAACCCTAAAGAAATGGGGAGAGAATGCCTTTGTGAGAAACCTACCGGCCAGTCTGTGAAACCTATTGCCTATGGGCAGCTCTAATTAAAAAGATTGTTACCCAATTCTATTTTCTAATCAAGAAAAGGATGTTAAATTTGCACAGTAAAGGTACTGGGGCATAGAGAACTGATTATTTAGATCAGTCTTATTTAGAGGGGGAGGGAAGTCAAAAGGTCTGTATTTAGAAAATGCAATTTTTATAAGGGTTGAGCATTAATTCTGGATCCTGACACTTTGCAGTTTTGATATATTAAAAAAGCTGTTATGTAAGTTTGGCAGTTGCCAAATCAAATTAATTAAGAAAGGAAACTATAGTATTTTACTTGTTTCTGGTAAAGTTGCATGTAGTTATAAAGGGAATATTGAAAGAATTTTCCCTCCCTCCCAATTCTCATTCATTTTCGTGAAGATTAATGATGAAGGATCTACCAGAGACTCATTAGGTGCTAAAAGAAATGGCACAAATGTTAACATCTCTCTAGGAGCCATGGCTGTGACTCCAGGAAATTAATTTATAATTCATGTTAATATGGTTAAGATTCCTTAGTGTTTCTTCCTGGATGTTACAGGACAGTATCCAAATATCAGAACTTACAAAAACTGTACAATAAATAAGATCAAGCTGTTCCTTGCACAGAGAACTAGTATAGAAATTGTTTTTTCTCTCTCTGCTTTCTTCTGTCATCTTCATCTTGCTTAAAATACACAGTAAGAGCTCTGCCAATTGGGATGTAAAATGCCTTCTTGATTGTAGCATATAATTAAAACTTCCCTTTCAGCTTTTTTTCCACATCAGTTTATAAAGGATCTACTTGAATTTGAGGCAAAAAAAGACATCTGGCTTCATGGTTTTGTGTGGGTTGAAGCTAGTTATATTCCTTTTTTAAATATATATATTTGTACTGAGTCAAGCCTAAAATAATGAACACTCCTTACCCACTGGAATATATTCCTGCATACTGAGAGGTGAAATAAATTCTGCCATGATCACTGAAAACATGCCAGAACCATTATTGCATATTGTGCTACTTTGGCCCATTACCAAAAAGATTAAAGTCCTATACACAAAAAAACCCCTCCAAAACACAAGTACCAGATCTTCAATATGAAAAAATTCAGCCATCCCAAAACCTTTTCTTCCAGGTCCAGCTTGTGGTTTTAATAAAAAAAAAAAAAAAGAAGGTTAAGACTACTACTACAGCATGCTATATATGAGAAAGAGTTTGTAATAAAACCCTGTCTGTATTTCTAAAGCATGCCCAAACTACATGTTTCGAAGTGCTGAAAATATTTTTGCTGGGTCAACATCATCACAGCCATGCATTTATACAATGTCCTTGATAAGAGTCACAAGGCTGCTTCACAATGAAGCTCATTAAAAATTATCAATATTTAAAAACTGTTAAAAGAAGCAGCAAATATATTTATTTGACGTAATTTTACATGCTAGAAGTGACTGTGCAGTTTTAAAATAGTGGTGGAAAGTTTAAAACTCAAGCAGTATAATTACAAAACTGCATGAGTTCTTAACGTCTTACAGTGATAAGGAGGGCAAACAAAGCAGCTATTTGATTCTGGTGGCTCAAGAAAGCCAGAAGATATGGACGGTAGAGCTGAGGAGGTGATCTGGAATGCAGGTGTCCTCACAGCACCACGCAAAGGAGTAGGCAGTGGGATGGAGGGGGCTGCCTCGCCAGCCATTGAGCTGCACCAGCAGTAGAGCAACGTGTTCTGCTCAGCGGTCACACAGTACTTGGAGTATTTGAGAGGGATATGGTTTATTCTTAATCCATTTCCCAGAGGAAAATAAAAAGAAATGAGAAGATTTAACAGTGTGTTTCAAAGACGGTTGTGATTTTAGTGTGTCAAACCTCGGCAAGCACCAGTCTGGACTGTGTGAATTTTGTTGCTTGGCAAACCCTGGATGTTTTGCCAAGTGATAAACTGGATCTTTCAACAGCCTTTCTAAACTGTTGGGATTGGAATTACAGTCTCTCAAAATATCAAGGCTGGCTCCCCTGCTGTATTCACAACCTCTGTCACCTCCATGGCGTAGCAGCAGTTTATCCCATGGGGGAGTTGTTAGGGTTGAAACACCTGAGGGATTCACTAGCGAGTACTTTGTAGTTGTGAGAATCGGCTTTGAATTCCTTTTGAAAGAGAAAAAGAAGAAAGGTCTGTTGGGCAGCATCCGATGTGGTTCTTGAAGACAGAGGAACATGTCAAACCCCAAACAAGCTGTAAAAACAACCACAATAGGGCCTATTCAGCACTCCAGCACATGGCAGCTGGCAGTGTCCCTGGGGGACCACACATCCCAGAGCAAACTCAGGAGCTCCCCTGACACCCCACTGAGGCTGCAGTTTGTAGCAGAGGAGAGGTTTAGGAATCAACTGTAACCTACCCATACACGTTTCTGTAGCTCCCTTTGTCCAGAGGCAAAGCACTTTATTTTAGACAAAGGCTAATATTTCAGTTATTTTACCAAATTTTTACTGTTATGTAGAGTTGCTGGTAACAGCAGTGTTGCTAATTGCTAAATAGGCACATGTAAAACAGCCAGATTGATAGTCTCTTAAACTTGAGCACTTGCAGCAGCCACACGTTGTTGCCAGGCAGCTGCCGGGTGTGGGGCCGTTCAAGGACATAGTCTCTTGTGAGCAAAATGGTTTCACTTCTGCCCTGTGCATTTGATCACTGGCAATGCCAAATGGCAACCCAGCTATGGCCAGAGCTTTGTCCCCTCAGTGACAAAGCTCTCACAGCCTGGCAACATACAGAGCTCAAAATGCATCCACAACCCAAGCCTCGTGGGAACAGAAATTCCATACTGTTGCTGAGTGAAACTACAGTTAAAACAAAAACTACTGTTTGCCATGTGAAGAGGTGAGGAATAAAGGATGAAGAGAGGAAGAAAAAAGATTACTTTATTCACAAGCAGTAAGGTAAAATAAATGACAGCAGATGTGTCTTCCTAGAGTGGCACTGCTCAGGTGGGATTGCAACTAGACTTCCCTGCTGTGGCATGTCTGCTGTGCCACACCATGCCATGCCATGCCATGCCATGCCAGGCCATGCCATGCTGTGCCATTCTATTCCTCCATCAGCCAAACAGTGAACTGGATGCAGCCTGTGTTTCTGGGCCACGTGGCCAGATTTTCCTTGCACAGGGAGGGGACGGGGCTTGGGCATGCTTGGAACTTTTTAAGGTGTGGAGCCAGGAGATGTCCAGGGCATTTTGTGGGAAAGTCTCCCTGACTGGCAGGTTAATAGCAAATTAATCCCAATGAACTGCNTTCCCGTTATCTTAAAGTCTACTTGGCCTTGTCAGCACTAAAAATTATTTTGCAATGCCCGCATTCTCCACCAAAAAGGATGTCATAGGTTTAGCTCCTGTGCTTTCTGCACAGGATGAAGAGAGGAAGAAAAAAGATTACTTTATTCACAAGCAGTAAGGTAAAATAAATGACAGCAGATGTGTCTTCCTAGAGTGGCACTGCTCAGGTGGGATTGCAACTAGACTTCCCTGCTGTGGCATGTCTGCTGTGCCACACCATGCCATGCCATGCCAGGCCATGCCATGCTGTGCCATGCTATTCCTCCATCAGCCAAACAGTGAACTGGATGCAGCCTGTGTTTCTGGGCCACGTGGCCAGATTTTCCTTGCACAGGGAGGGGACGGGGCTTGGGCATGCTTGGAACTTTTTAAGGTGTGGAGCCAGGAGATGTCCAGGGCATTTTGTGGGAAAGTCTCCCTGACTGGCAGGTTAATAGCAAATTAATCCCAATGAACTGCATGCACACAGCTTAAAAAAATCTGGTACTGGAGTAACAACAAACACATCAGTTTTTATTTCAATCTGTGCAAGGAGAGCAATATAATGAATACTGAATGATTGTAATTTTAAGCACCTCCTGAATTTTTAGAACTCCTCTGTCTCTTATCTTGAAGGACATGCTAAGTAGAAAGCTTTTCTGGTCTCTTTATAGATTGCCATATACAGTAAACCTTTAAATAACCAAGTGTCTTGAGCACATGGAATCACTATATTTTGCAGTGTCTTGGACCTTTACCAAATGTATTCCTCGGTCAGGTTGGGGGTCAGTTTATAAAGGCTAACAGAGTTTTAAAAAATATTTGATGCGACAGCTTTTTGCATGCCCATTATCCGAGAGGTCTGAGCGCTCTCTCCTGCGGTGAGACTGACAGACTGCATGCGGCAGGGAGGAGAATGACCAGGGAAAGCCCGTGAGAGCTTTATTGCCAGTTCCATTCTATGTGTACATACCTGACTTTCCTCTGTAAAGAAGGGATGATTTCCTTTTATTCTTCCACCGCATTTTCAAAGGGTTTCTTTTCCACTTGAAACGTGACTGCAAAAAAATGTCAAGTTTTGCAGAACAAATTCACTCCCTGTGTGGATCCAGTCACATCTGCTAACCACAGTGATGAAGCATTAGCTAGTTTTCAGCTGAAATGTTCTGGCCTTCATCCAAAGTATTTTGGTTTTCAGCCTAAAACCAATAATGTTCAGTTCTAGTTTGTAGTTTTAAAATAAAAAGAAGGCACCTCCCCACTTTTTTATTTTATTTTGGTAATGAGAGCAAGTGGTTTTGGCCCTCCATTTCTGTTCAATAACAAATACAATTTTTTGTCAGAGGTTTTTTGTAGAAAATTTTGCCAAGCTTATCACATATCAGCTCCTCTTTCAGCCAGTGAAGCAGTGCAAGCTATTAAGGCTATTAAAAAGAAATTTTTTTGGCTGTTGTGAATTTTGGCATTAGTTACTAGTAGTCTTTAGCTGAGTAGCATGAGGGATGGGAAGAAATGTGAGAGGCAGAGTTGGCTCATGTCACAGGGGATTGCCATCTTTGGTAGCAGGATGATCTTGTGAGGAGGTAGCATCTGTATTGCAGAAGCTGTTGCAAGGCTCACTGCTTATCTAGCAGAAATTAGGGCCTAGAAGGAATGGGAAAAGTGATATACAACAGCTAGTGCCTGTTTACTGCCTATCTGTCTGAATGCCTGACTTTTAGGGTGTTACTGCTAATAATCAGTTGTCTCTGCACATTCATTCTGTCTTGCGTAAAAAGGTTTTCCTGTAGGAATGATAAGAAGCATTGCATGTTTCTCATAAAATTCACAATTTCTCCCTTGGCATTTCAATATGCCTAAGAAGATTTTTGTCATCAACTCTGATGAGCATAAGTTGTAGTGTAAGCATTTCCCATGAACACATCTCCACTTAATCACCACACTAGACAAGCGTGAAGCAAGCAGAAGAGTTCCTCACACGACAACAGATTTTGGCACCAATGCTTAGAGGGAGATTTACATATCTTCGCAAGACCTCTTAAAAACCTACAGATTTGAAGAAGAGGAACAGAATAGTTGATAGCATCTTCCGTAGAGAAAGAAATATCATCCTTCTCTGTGGAAGAATGATCTCATGAACAACAGCCAACTAGCATGTTCTGCTTCCAGTCCCTATCTTATCTGCTAGGCAGATTGCAGATTGCCCACAGACATCCCGTCTGGACACACTAGGGAACATGGTAATTGTCTTATTGCATTCAAGGATGCAGCATCCTGAAGTATGTGCCTCTGACCGTGTTGGAAGTCAGGCTTAGAGGCTTGCTGGCTGAACTGCAGGTAAGATGAACAGCTCTATAGCTGCTGGATATACACGCTATAGATGCATCTGTTATTCTAAATTAGGAGATCCTGCGTTCTTGCACTGCATCTTAGCAGGGTTAGCAGATAAATGTGCTACTTGCAGAGGGCAGAGAAGTAAATACAATGACACCAAAATACAGAGGGGGTACCAGCAAAATAAAATACGTGTTAATAAGATAAAAGGAATACAGAACAGTGTGCTGGCTTGCAGCACAGGTGGTACTATGGTTAGGCAAAGAAGACAGGTAGGGTATGTAAAAGGGTAGGGTAAATTTTCAGTTGCTGTCGTGATGAGGACTCATGACATTAACACCTTTATGCAGGGAGAAACCTGGATTGTGACAGTTCAGGGGAGATACACAACTGGATTTGGGTGCACTTAATCTCTGAATTGTCTTTGGAAAACTAAGGAGAGGTAGGCTGGATTATCTGAAAAATGTTTCTAATACTATTTAACAATTTGAAGTTCTAAGCTAACTGATGATATGAACATAAAGTTTTATAAACAATTTTCTGTCAGTTTTTAAGCAATTCCATGTCATTGGACTCCTATTCTAGTTATTTATAAAGTTTGTTCTAGCAAATAAAATTCAAGAAAAGATTCCACAGAATGAGTTGTAAAATAGTCATTAGGAAGCTTGAGGACATTTTCATTCTTCCATCTAACATTTATTTCACACCACAAAAGTAGCTCATGTTCCCCTGGTGTGTTTTGCATACTAGAGACATCATACTGCATGTGAATACTTTCTTAAAAATATGAATGTAGTTCTAACTTCTGAAGTATAGTGAGCTCTGGGATTCCAGTTTCTGTCAAATTTCTAATTATCTAGTGGTTTTAGTTCACCGTCTTTACAACCAAATGGGACCACAGATTTGCCATTGGCATCAGTAGGAGCATGGCTAGTCCAAGCTTGGATTATCATAGAACGGAATGTTCATTTGTATACTGATGTGGACTGACTTTGATTTGACTTTGAATCAGTCCTCTGAGGAAAAATATATACAGCTAGTGAAAGGAATTCAACATTATAGTCAAGTCATTTGCTCACCAGCTGTTAAAAATAAATAGCTATACAAATGATGTGCCATAAACTAAGACTACTGTTATGCATAAGAATGTGTCTCTTTCTTTGATGATTGTTCTTCGTTTTGTGATAAGGTGGTGGATGTGCATGTCCTTGACCAAGCTCTATCATTGTTGGTGACATTCATTAATTGTGCTTTTATGCAACACTAGTGCCTCTCAAAGTGCTTTCAGGTCTTGAGTAAAGGGTAACTGTAATTCTTCTTCCTGTTATACGTCTTGTAACTAGAAGAAGCAGCATACAGCACTCCCAACGGCTCCCAAGGAAATGAAGTTTATCACTGAGGCATCATTCACACTCCATCCAAAACACACAAAGCTGAATGACACGTAAGTGAAAAGCTGCAGTATCTTGTGTTGATATGGAGAATTTTAAGCAAGATAACAATAATGGTGGTGACCACTTGGTATCCTTTGACGAAGTTCCTTGAAAGAAATCTTCATATGTTTTACCTTTGTGAAATATGGCAGACAGGTACGTTTCCATTTTGTGGAGAAACAAACTCAAACACACCAAAGTTGGGAGTTAGTTACCTAGCTATGTATTGAAGCACTTGTGCAGATGTGTGATGGGAATCAAGACTCTCTTCGCTCTGATTCAGTAAGTGCTATTCTCCTTCATCTTGTTTGGTTTCCAGTATGAAATTGTTCAGTAACGTGACTTACAGAGCCTTCTGTTTGGATTATTTGACAGTCATCTTTGATATTTAAGCTGTGATATGTAACGCTTCGTGATTTTTATTCGTATGCAAAATACAAAGTAGCACAGCTGAAAAAGAGAAACTTTAAAAATAAAAACATCCCACTTCACAATATTCAAGCACATACTGATTTTCCCTTACATCTTTGACTGCAAAAACTTTTCTATATCAAGAGCTGAAGGAAGATAGAAGAGGAGGCATTCATCACTGAGCTTTATATACAGACCTAAACTTTCACAAGGCCTTTGATAAATGCCACTTGATTGCAGGTTTCTGCTTACCTTACTGTATGGGAAGGATCCATACAAGAAGCTGTGTCAAACTCAATAGAAATATTAAGTGGAATCCCATTGATTGTTGGCCAAACCTTGAACCTCTGAGGCAATGCAATTGATATGAGTGTTCCAAGGGAAAGTGTGAACTGTGAAGCGATTCATCCTATGAACAACATAGAAATGAGAAAATAATGAACTTCAGGTGAAATGTGAAGGGATTTCAATCAGATGTATAACTGGTTTGACAGAAGACTACTGTCATTTCACTCTGACAGACTGGAAGCATAAAAAAGTACTAGTGCAATACGAAAGGAGTTCAAACAGAAGCAAAGTGCTGTGTGAAAAAACTGACAATAGAGTACATAGAATATTTACTTGGGGAAAAAAAACCCAGAAACTTGGATTTCTTCTCACTTCCATTCAAAGCACTAGTTATTTGTGAAGCCAAAACAGAATCTTGGCTTCACAGGCGTTCAAATGGATGCCAGGCTGTAATGATCTATGCTTACTGTATGTACACACAGCATTAAGAGAAGGCAATGTTATTCAAATGAGCCTGTGGTTTACTGGATGAATTTAATTATTTCTGGTTTGTTTTTGCCCCTAGGGGCTACTTTTTGATGGAATAAATTCAATATTAGTACTTAGATGACTTGCAGTACACAAGCAACACTGCTGAGAGCATACCAAAAACGGTGTTCAATTATAGCTCAGTGAAGTCAGTAAGGACAATAAGGTTACATCTGTTATTCACAACCTTCAGTGGAGAAAACTAGGTTGCACATAAACTGAATTTATAGGGGGAAAAAAAGAACATGCTGAGATCAAGCATGGATACAATTTTGAGTGGAGACCTATAACCTCAGATTAGTTTTTGCCCACAATAATTCAGAATATTTTCTCACCATAATAAAGAGAGAAAATTTACAAACTCTGCAAAGTCTGTAATTCTGTAACTTTACATTGAAATACTGAAAATTCTGTAAGCCTGTAAATTCTCACATGTAAGGTGCCCACAGCCAGCTGTTTCAATGGGAATGATTTTTAGAAGGAACCACTGCAAAAGTTTCATAAAGGAGACTTCTTTTCTGCATCCCGCATTAAAGCTCCTCAGATTGCTAACTGCTATTTAAAACTCAGTGCTACCAGCCGAAAAGAGAGGGAAATACTTTGGGGTTTAACAGAGTGATAGGCAGTGATTCAGACAAGTAAGTCCTTGCACAATTGTGAATCTCCAGTTAAAAAGAGCTAAAGTATTGCCAGGCTTAGCAGAAGTAAAAAGCAGTATATATTAGATGAGGTCTGGCAAGTGAGCTCTACGTAGGCTAAAGAGCATTGAGGTCAGTGCTCACGTAGATTTGCAATAGTACATCTCTACTGGTACATGCAGTTTTTGGTAATTAAAAAAAAAAAAAGCCAGTTTCAGCTGCGGTTTTGCCTTAATAACTTCCAAGACAAGTGCAGGAATGAGTGGGAGAAGGAGGTGTGCAGCAGTAGGCTTTTAGTGCTGGTGGGAGAGGGCCTAGCTACTGCGTGTGCACTAGTTTCTTACCAAAAATAGTAGCCAACTCAACTGAGCTAATATGAAAATGTTCTACTGAAGGGTTAGAGCATTAGGGACAACAAATGTGCAAAAAGAGGTTCCCTTCTTCCTCCACAGACGGTGGTACCACATACAGGTGCGTGACAGAGACTGTTTACACCGTCTCTTGGTTGCTGTGGGATGTGAAAGAGATGAAGGAGATAAAGTCAGAAATGCATTTCTTATCCTCCACCCTGTTTTGTTATCATGGAGCACATTCACATTTGGAGGGCCATTTGTAATTGATACACTGAACAAAAAACTCTGTGGAAGAAGAAGCACCGACCACTGAAGACCAGCTTGTGGCCAGTATGTGTCCTCTGCAGCACCAGGTCACTGGGCACCCCTGTGGCCTGATGGAGTGCTTGCTCCCTCAGTCATCTTGTAGATGGCTCTGGGAATGATCAGTGAGCCCACCACCCATACTTAGGACCATCTCCATCATGAAAATAGGGTGGCATATTCCAACATTGCCTTCATACTAAAAAAAAAAATACATAAACACCAAAAATGGTATTAAAATGAAGAACTTGAGAAATCAGCTACTCCATTAAAAGACATATAGAGAGAAGTTAAATACTTGACTAAGATGTATTTTGCAGCTAATGATTTCTGGCTCACTTTGAAGAATTTTCTAGTTCATATTGACTGTCAAAGTATCCTACACAGCCTTCCAACATGGGAAGCATCTCCATTAACAAATCTGTTCCCGAAATTTTCCTTACTTGGAGTAAAGACTGACTTGGAAATGAAGTTTCCCCTTCCCCTTACTCATTTTTTTGATTGCAAGTGAATTGGCCTACAGGACTTTTCACAAACCCTTATAAGTCATTTAATTAACACAGCTGTTCAACTCATCACTGCCTTTCCTCTGGTTCATCTCTGTCAGGTATGGTTTCCCTTTTGTTCCTTAGTGATGCTTTTGGAATCCACCATCCAGCTGGGAGGATACCACTTGTCTAGATAACTTAGTTGCTACAAACAGTACCATATTTTTTACAAAACAGAAATATGCCTTTTTCTGGCAGACAGGAGGGCAGTGCTGAGTTAAATCTATCTAAATACTCATAAGTTTAAGAACATAATTTTTAATGCTATATAACTTCCACAGTAGTCATTATTCTGACATCTGAGAATTATGAATATGGCTTGTCAGAAATCTTTGATAGAAATCAGGTACAATCATAAATAAATAAGCATGGGGTAATTCTTTGTCTGGATCAGGTGATCTTTAATTATGGCTTGCTGGAACTCCAAAGTAAAATGTATGTGTGCATCACCTTTAGCCCGACTTCATTTGCATGAAGTGTTTGCAGTTTGTCTGGGCTGTTCACTAGCCATTTTCAGAAGTGGAATGTTGCTTGTCACTGCTGTTGTAACATGACCTTGCTCAGTCTCCATGTACAGCAGTCAACAAGGTGTGAGCCTATGTGACACAGATCTGGATCCCCCTTTCAGGTGCCCCAGAAGCTCAGTCAATGGAAGCAGCCAGTAAACATGGAAAAGACAGACTGCAACTGGTCCCGGCTTTATTTTGAACAGACCTGACTTGTCAGTCATTGGAAAACCACCTGTGAGCTGCTTAACCTTGTTCATAATTTGATTCTCCTTGTCTGAGGCAACTCTGTGCCAAAATATGTTGGGGTGGATATAAATCTTCTGGTGGGGCTGGACGTTTCAGGTCACAGTCCCAGCTCACTTACAGTAGGGTGTCAGTTTCTGTTTGCTCAAGGCAGTAAGGAATGTGTCTGAGTTAATTATTACTTAGGACTTCTGTATATCTAAGTCTCTAAAGCAGGAAAACATTGCTAAACCCTTCTGGCAGCACCGAGGCTTCCGTTGTTTTCTTTTACGTATCCCGGATTGATTCCACCATGTATATTCACAATGAGATGTATCTAATCCTGCACATGGGATTTTGCCATAGGAGTTTATCTGTCAGGTGCAAGGTTGGAAAAATACGATTTAAATTTTTCTCCTGATTTTACATTTCCCATCATCTAAGGAACATGCACAGCAATAGCACTTGTTGCAACTCTGTAGCGCACCTGAAGTGTTTGCTCGTTTCACCAATCTGTTTACTGGTTTTAAGATGATATAAAATAGCATATGAAGAATCTTCATAAGGATGTCAAATGCTTTATATAGCTTTGTTGATATAAAACGAATGCTGAAAAATTACTTGATTTAATGCAAACATCAATAAATACAAGTCAAACATAAGCTGAATGTTAAACAAACACATTGCAATTCCAAAAGAATCACAGCTACAAGATTAGCACCACCACTGCCCCCATCCAGCTCTGCCCACTCTTTTCAGTGAGCCTGGGACATGTTCAGAACTCCGGCACTGCCAGCGGGTCCCCAGTTACTCACCCCTGTCTTTTCCACACCTCAGATCCTTTCACTAAAGGCCAGAACTGGAAATGAGCTTGAAAGGAAAGGATGAGCCCACTTTGCAAGTGAGAAACACTGTATGAAAATTTTTGAAAGCAGTGCTGCAGGACCGTGACTGGGAGAATGATGACCCTGAAAGTCCACCCTGAAACTGTGCAGGATCTGCTGCTCCAGATGGATTGCTACAAATCTGTGGGGTCTGCTGGGATTCATCCCAGAATCCTCAAAGAGCTGGTTGATTTCATCGCAAAACTTCTCTCAATGATTTTTGAGTGGTCTTGGGAATTCAGAGGCCACAGTTGATTGGAAGCTGGCAAATGTTGTCCTGATTTTCAACAAGGGCAGGTAGGAGGACCACGGAAATACAGAACTATCAGTCTCACTTCAATGCCTGGTAAATTTATGAAGAAGATTATTCTGGGAGGTATTGAAAAACACCTGAAAGACAATGTTGTCATTGGTACAGCCAGCACGGCTTCATGAGAGGAAAGTGCTGCTAACCCACCTAGCTGATCAAGGGAAGCCAGTTGATGTAATCTTTTTGGATTTCAATAAAGCTATTGATACTGTCTCACAGGATCCTTCTGGACAAAATGTCCAGCACAGCTGGATAAACACATCATGTGGTGGGTGAGCAATTGGCTCACGAGTTGAGCACAGAGGGTAATAGTGAATGGGGGAACATTAAACTGGTGACCTGTCACTAGTGAGGTTCCACAGGGCTCCATCTTGGGCCCTGAGCTCTTCAACATCTTCATAAATGACCTGGACAGAGGATTGAAAGGGATACTAAACAAGTTTGCAGATGCTACAAAACTGGGAGGAGATGTTGATTCCCTTGAAGGCAGGGAGGCCCTGCAGAGAGACCTCGACAAATTAGAGGGCTGGGCAATCATCAACCACATGAAGTTTAACAAGAGAAATTGCTGGATTCTGCACCTGGGATGGGGCAACCCTGGTTATACAGACAGACTGGGGAATGAGATGCTGGAAAGCAGTGCCATGGAAAGGGACCTGGGGATCCTGGTTGATGGCAAATTGAACATGAGTCAGCAGTGCCCTGGCAGCCAGGAGGGCCAACTGTGTCCTGGGGGGCATCAGGCAAAGCATCGCCAGCTGGTTGAGGGAGGGGATTGTTCTGCTCTGCTTTGCACTGGTGAGGCCTCACCTTGAATATTTTGGCAGTTTTGGGCACCATAATATAAGAAAGATATGAAGCTGTTCGAGAGTGTCCAAAGGAGGGCAAGGAAGATGGTGAAGGGCCTTGAGGGGAAGCCAGATGAGGAGCAGCTGAGGGCACTTGGTCTGTTCAGCCTGGAGTAGAGGCGACTGAGGGGAGACCTCATTGCAGTTACAACTTCCTTGTGAGAGGAAGAGGAGGGGCAGGCACTGATCTTTTCTCAGTGGTAACCAGTGACGGAACTCCAGGGAATGGCAGAAGTTGTGTCAGAGGAGGTTTAGTTTGGACATTAGAAAAAAGTTCTTCACTCAGAGGGTGGTTGAGTATCAGAACAGGCTCCCAGCAAGTGGTCACAGCACCAAGCCTGGTAGAGTTCAAGAAGTGTTTGGACAATACTCTCAGTCGCATGGTGAGTCTTGGGCATGGTCCTGTGCAGGGTTAGAAGTTGGACTTGATGACCATTGTGGGTCCCTTCTAACTTGGTTCTGTGATTCTGCAATTCTGTAAATATGATAAGTGATGGGAAGAGGACTCTTGCTGGACACAGTCAGCATCATAGTCAGCCTGAATTGTTCCCAAACTCAGTGTGTGGGACTTAATGTGTTGGGGTCTGGGAGGAGGGGAGAGTGTTGGACTTTCAAGGTAAGAGCCAGAGCATTGCCAGAGCATGTTTTTCATGCAATTGCTGGTGAGTCTCTACTTTCTGACATGTGAAAGGTTTTCTTCAAAAAACTTCTTTCCAAACCTCTGGAAGGCCAGATTCAGTCACACTGGCAAGTGTAATTTTATGGAATGTTGCCTCAGGAGAGCAAGTTTTGATACTGGCAGATTGGTAGATAAGTGTAACACCAAAGTCCAGTTTGCATCTTGCTTTCTTGCCTCTAATATAGAGCCTCAGGGGAGGCCCCGAGACACAGACTTTCACTTGATGTATAAAGCTCAGAGGTTCTCTTCCAGCTCCAATTCTTCTTTGTTGTACACAAAGTATTGCCATCTGCAGGACCACACACTGAATAGCTCAGACAGATAGACAATGGAGAGCAGACACTTCTAGGCATTATTCATCTTAACTATAAAGCAGCTGGCTGAATCAGGTCAGATGAATCACATCCTAGAAGCAGCTGTGGAGACAAGCGGTGGGTGACTAGCACAGACAGCCAACTGCACCATAGACATCTGATGTTAGAAGATATGAGTCCTATTTATGAGGATTGTTGCCAAGACCAAATAAAACTATAGATAAAGAGCATGTGTTTTTTAGCTGTTGTGTAGAAAAATTCACTCCTTTCTTACCCTTAAATAGTGTTCCTAATATTTTTATTTTTCTCTGAACTGAATTTGCCTATCATGCTGCTTAGTATTTGCCCTATGTCACCATACATGACCTACTGATTACTTAGAGGCTTCTATGTGTTGAAATGCTATCAGACCCGAGTCACTGACACAACTTGCAAACTTTTAAATTTTTTAATAATTCCTATAAACCAACAGTTAGTCTCATTTCTAGCAGCACAGTCAAATTGGTAACTTATCAGCATTCATTTGTTTAGTAAAGCCTGCCTTTGGCTTTGTAAAATCATATTGACACCTTGTCCTTAGAAACCATGTTGCTGCCAGTGGACTGAAGTTGATACTGTCGAGTAAAAATATGGGCTGGCCCCACTGTAACCTAAGCAGCCATAGGAACTGGGATGAGGTTTTACCTTGCCTCAGTTTAGATGGCTGTCTCAAGTCTTCTGATGCAATTTATTGAACCAAACATATCTCTGCGAGGCTGATGCATTACATCTATAGGTGCCTTATTCTTTGATGATTTTGGAGTGTTGGGTGAGAAGCTAAAAAGTCTGCACTTGGTAAGATGGGCCCCATTCTTCTGGTTTAAATGGAAAAATGTTGGACATGACAGTCGGCGAGGAATTAATTTTGTTGTGAGTTCTAGGAACACTGTTATTGTCGGTTCAGTTGATTTTTGTCCTTTTTTTTTTTTTTTGAAATAGCAAGGTTAAAGTTATAGTCATGTTCCTCTCAACAAAGTCAATCGTATTAAAAACAAATCCTGTACAAGAATTACCAGTTACATAACTTATGAAACCCTTTATTAAGGACCAGTTGTTGTAGCTTCTAGTATATATAATATTGTTGCTCTGCTGGTTTGTGCATCAATTCATGCCAGATGAGCATCTGGCCCCAAATGTTCGGTACATGCTTCTCAAGATGATATTAAGAGAGTAGTGAGAGGGAAGGATTATGTTAAATACTGATTTATTTCATCACTGGTTTGTTCAGAAAGAAGTACAGAGAAAATCAAATAAATTAACATATGTCCCTTTTTTCCCCTCCCTGGCTCTTTTAACGTCCCCCTTGCTGGGATTTTAGAACACAGAACTCTAGAATGGGGAAACCGCTGGTGCTGAAGGTTGGCTTCTGGGACCTATCTCATTTGTATCATACTATCCCTAAAACGATCTACTGAATTTCTTCAGAGCAATGAGCTTGACCTCAGTGTCTAATGGTACATTAATAACTTCTGCCATGTCTTACAGAGGGTGGAGGGATAGCAAGATTGCTATGCAGAATAAGAGAAAATCTGAAAAATGAGTAATTAAAAGATTCAGTTATATCATATACAATGTGGAGAAGACATGAGAGTGCAAATAAGTGATCAGATTATCTAGCTTAAGTGCATGTGAGGAGACCGTATGAGGTAACTACCTTCATCATCCCTCAGACTACTCCAAAAATATTGTCTGATTAATCTTTTAGATATGTAAGCTTTTACTCCTCTTTTGGAGATGTGAAAACTAACAGCCTGAATAGCTCTGCTGAACTCTGTTGAATTAGTGGGATATTTCCAAAAAGCACTTGCTGAGTTTGAGATGAAAACTTGCTTTTTTAAAATGTGGCTTCTGATTACAGAAGTCAAATTAGTGATAGCTTGTACCTGAGCTTTAGAGAAAAGGATCATCTGTAACTAACCCTTCAGGATGACACCGAAAATACAGCCTGCATGTCTCAGGCTAAATACTGAATATCAACAGCTCTGAAGAAATGTCTTTCCAGGTTGCCTGTTAGCAATTTGCCTATTGCCAGAAATGAAATTAGTTTCAGAGCTAGGATCTGAATTCAGAAATGATGCCCAAACCCATGTTTGTATCATACTGCACCTGGAGATTTTCACTACTGGTATTTTAACAAGACAGGTGCTGGGTTGTGCTCTGTCCTGAAAATTAAGACTCTGGACTCTCCATTGGCACATTTTAATGGAAAGATTCGTAATGATCTCCATTTCTTTTCTCCACTGTGTGAAAACATGAGTTCTGCAACATAGTAAAAACCCAGCAGGTTGACAGCTTTGCTTTTACAGGGAAGCTCTGGAGCCCTGGCATGGATTTTCCAGGTGTGTCCTCCATCCACTGCAGCCACTGTGCTTCCTTCTCTCTTCTATTGTCTTGGCCTTCTTGGGGCCTGCAATGAAACGTTCTTGGCCTTGGTCATTATCCTTTATCTGAAATGACTTTTGCTAAACTGTGGTCCCTTCCAACCTTACCCACCCTGTGATTCTGTAATTCTGTAATCATCACCTGTAGCAATGCTATCAGAGTTTATGATACAGCTGCCTGTACTTCCATTCTGGAGGAGTTTTTCCCCTCATTGGGAGACGCTGCACTTCTTTGGAATTTGGTTGGCCAAGGTGAGAGCTGCGGGAGAGCAGGTGGGTCTAACTGGTTAGAAATGGGGATGCCACTTAACTAACTACTTTCAGCACATCCATTTCCATCATGGCTGCCTTTTATGCGCAAACCCCACATCACTGGTACACAACTCAATGACCAGATCCATCACTTTTCCCTCTTGTTTTGCTTCTCTTCATCCACTTGGACACAGCAGTTCCCGTTGCCTCATACAGTCTGACGGCAAGGGCTGATGTGCCCTCCCACAGCTTCCCACAAGCCTGTTGCCCCAGCCTCACTGAACCATCTGTTCTTCCTCCTTCCCTGATCGAACCTGTGCTCAGTGCTGCACTCCTAGAGTGCAGGAACTGGTGGATCTGAAGGGAGAAAGGAGACAGAGTGCTTCCTTTGAAGTGCTTAGCTGTCATCAGACGTACTCAGCTGAAGAATTCCTTCATGCAGGATTACGGGGGAATAAGTTGATCCTTCAGCAACTGTCTTACCACCATTGTCATTAAACTGGAGTGCAGATTGGTAAGGTATTGTTGTGTCTTTACATGGAGAAACTGTTTCTCACTGGTGTTTGCAAGATGCTTAAGTTCTGGAGTTGAAAGGTCTTTAAAAAACCTACTTTTCAAGAATTAAAGACATCCGTCTTTGAAAATCAGAGATCTTCATCTGGGCAAATGAAAACTTAGGTACACACTCATGGGGTTCAGTGGACTGGTTTGTACTGTTCATCCTGTGATACCTAATTGACAAAGAGACTTTCTTTTACTGTCACTTCATTTTTTGCATAAGTAGAAGAAAGCTTTATTTCATTACAAACCCAAAAGTCATACTCTGTTATATGAATACTAATCCCAGCCAAGGCAAGGAAAAAAAAGAACAACTCTGCCTATCCCTCCTTACACTGGAAGACACTGACACATCATTAACATTACGCTGGAGTCACACATCACACTTTCTGTATTTTACAACAGGCTGCATAAATACATTTTTCTGTATTTTTTAAGGGTAATCTCAAGGCTTGGTTCAAGGTGAAGCAACACAACAGTTTTAAAAATTGCCATTAAATCATTACAGCCCAGACCATGGGGCTGCAATTTTCACATTGATCCTCCCCTGTCAGCAGCATCGACATGGACTGGCATGCAGGAGCGTCACTCCCAGAGAACCCCCTCTGTGTCCCTGGTTGCTGGCCATTGCCTCTGGTAGCTCTTAACCAACAGCAACATTTGTGGTTCGGCAGCCAATCCGACAAAGGCAACTGAACCGGGTGAAGCTGAGCAAGAAGAACAGAGAGGAGGGTTGTCTGCACGTATGCAAAGTGTAGAGCAAGGGAAGAGGCACAGATTCACTGATCAAGACTGCTGAGTCCCAGGAGCTGTTCTCTTTGCCAACTGCTTCCATCAACTTTAAATACAATGGACGTTTATGATAATCCATTGGGAATCTTTACCGTGATTCAGTAAGTAAGCTAATACATCTGTACTTCGTATTTTGAGTTAATGGGACTATAAATATTTAAATATATGCATATTTCACAAGGGCAATATGGTTTTAAATACTCACACCTCTGTACCCATAATGATAAGACATGTTTTGAAATGACTTAGTTAAACATTGAAAATAGTTTGACCTTTGAGTTAAACTAATCTAAGTAGCATTTCAACAAGCGGTAACACAGGCATTCCAGGTAATTTATTGAAAATGCAATAGAACTGCAGTGAACTTCAAAAAGTGAAGAATCAGGCATTTTCTTTCCCCAAAGAATGCTGACTCTCAGAAGTTTTAAGAATCTGTAGCTGTTTTAGTAAGCATGTATTTATGTCACAAATGCATTTGAAAGATCCTGAAAATGATGAAGATAATTTCCCATTACACTGCATGGTATGGTTGTTTTTGAAGAATGAACTCATATCGTAGATAAATTATTCAAGATTTTACTGTATTTTCTGTATGTTGGGTCATAGCATAGGAAGTATTTGTTTAAAGTGTGTCTCTCTACATTTATTTGCTAAAAGTTACTGTCCAATACTTAGGAGAGCTGAGAATTGGTATGTCTGGATTCTGCTCCCAGTTCCACCAAAGACAAAATTCTTCAGCCAAAGCCATGTTAGGTTATTTGGGTTTTTTGAGTCTGTGGGTTTTTTTGATCTCTAAAATGGGTGCAAAGTAGAACTTAATGAATAGCAGTCTGTCAGAAGACTTAAATTTTACATAATCCAAATCTTCAAGAATTGTAAAGCTTTGGACTCATCTGGTCCCTTTCATCTTTAACAGAATTGTCTCTTCCCAGAGAACTGGACTACAGCTGAAACAATTTTCTCTGGTTCTTTCAGTAATGTGTGGGGTTTGGGGGTTTGGTGTTGTTGTTTTGGTTTTTTGTTTGTTTGTTTTTTCTCCTCTTTGAATTATTTAACTTGTTTTGCCTCTATTTAATCTTCCATAAATGTGACAGAAAAAGATAAGCTGAAAGATATTTTCATTAACCGTATGATTGTAAAATCTGTATATCTTTTCCTTCTGCATTGTTTCCTTTTCACAACCCTTTGTCAAGTTCTAAATCTATGCCAGAAATATTTTTTAGTAGGGACCTTGTCTTTTCAGGTCTCCAGTAAAAAGGCTAGTGTATTCTGGAGCGCATTAAAATAAATGCTAGAATTCTGGATAGTTTATTTATCAATGTAAAGTCTGTCCTTCCTCCTCTCCAAGCACTCAAAGGCAAATGAGCCACTGCTGTGGGGTTAGCTTGCTCCCTCATTCTGGATGCTGCAGACTGAGAAAAGAGAGAACAGAGACAAAAAAGATAGCAAATATAGAACCATATTCATAATTATTTCTCTTTCCCACTCCAAAGACAAGAAAACAAAACCCAAGCCTGGAACGGGCAATGCAAATGGGAGGAGCAGAGGGACGGCCACTTCAGCTTCACACACACACAGGGGACCTGCTCGGGGCAATGCATTGCCCTTGGTCTTCCAGAGCCTCTGGGTGCTTTGCCTTTGAGGCCTGTTGAGCTGCTATGTAAAGCAAAGCAACCACTGCCACTGTAATGGGGCTTAGCAACTGAACCCCTGCAGGAGGATTTGCCGGATAAATTGATGGAAAGATAGGTTCATCTTACCATATCCTCCTTCACATTTCAGTGGGGCTGAAGTGTGTTTGCAAATTCATACCTTTTTCAGCAAGGGTTAAGGATACCATAATCCCGAACACTGCGTACAATTGGTACAGTTATTAAAGTTCATATGCAGTGGAGTTATGCTCAGCAGGCTTAGAACTGCTCATTAATTTCTTTTCCAAGTGGAATTCTTTGAACATATTACATCAGAACAAAAGATGCGTGGAATTTGTGGGCAGAGCTTGTGGGGACTCTGCAAAAGAGCCATGAGAAAGAGGCAGAACACTATTATGCACATTCCCCTTAAAACATGAAGAAATCTGGCAAGTCCCATACAAGCATAAGTAATACCAATGAGGAATTTGAAAGCTTAAGAAGAAAGGAAATACTCAGACACAGTCATTACAGTCTCATTTCTTTGATTATCTGGATGAGGAGTGCCAGGGATACAGAGTGAATTAACTGAGGTCTCTTGTACAGCTATCAAGCCTCTGTATTATCTAATGCAGAAACAGAATTCAGTCATTGCAGAGGTAGGGTGAGCTTTTTTCCAGAGAACTGAGCTATCCCCCTGGAAGTCAGTAATACAGGTCCCTACTTGCTTGTGGAAAACCTAGCCACAGAGCTTGATTAGGCATATGCTCCTTGATATAAATGGTTGAGTCTTCATCTCTGTGAAAGCTATTTCTCTCTATAAACAACTGTGCTTTATTGAGTTCAGAATGGAGATAGGCAAGAAAAAACAAACAACAAAGAAAACCCCAACAAGACTCCCCAAACAAACAAAAAACCACAACACCAAAAACCAAAGAAAGGTGTATATCTCATCATCTTCCTCTCCACAGTTGAGTAGTGAGGGTCAGGCCTGTATGTTGGGGTGTTTTTCGACTTGTGTTTCTGACACTCTTCTCTTAATGCCCATCAAACTGACTGTGAAGTGAGCTTGCAGGGGTTTAACCAGAGGAGTAAGCTTAGTAGAAAAAAGTGCCTGTGATTTCTGTGATTTGGCAGCAATAAACATGTCCCTTGTGCAGCTGTACAGTGCTGTCCCCAGAGCACCACTCCTGACTCATGAAGCATCATAAGAACAGGTGTCTGTCCCTGGACACGCTTGGAAGATGAAAATGTTTGGCAGTGACAGTCTGAAATGAATACACTTCAGGAAACTTTTAGTATCAAAGCATGACAGAAAAGACTCATAAATTAAAGGAGTTCATAATCAGTGATTTGTGCTGCTCACTGTTAAACTTTCAAATTACAAAAAAGGCAGGTATTCCCTAATTTGAATCTCTTTGATTTAACTACATAACAGAAAAGCAGGCTTTAGTCCTACTTTTTCCCTTAAAAAAGGAAAAAACTTTACTTGTTGTCATAGTGGTTCATCAAATTTAAGTTTTATGTTTAACCCTGTACAGACAATGTGAGTAGTAAATGATGCTTTCATTAACTCTACAGTCAGAATCTCTTCCTACACTAAGGATTTCCCTGGACCAAGACCCCTCCCAAGAGATCCCAAGGTGTGTTTGCCATTTTACTTCAGATCAGGTGTGGAGTCAGGAAGCATATATTCTGTCCCATTTACTGTACTTACATTCTCAGTGTGAAGTGCTCTTGGAGCACACAAACTGGATGCCCCTATGCTGAAACCAGTAGATGGGGTCCAGCAAGGGTCCTGCTACACCAACCACTCACATCCTGTGTAGGGCCCAAACGAGAGCTAGTCTGAAGTAATATCCCTAAAATGTGTACAGGTTGCCCCTCAGCTCCTCTGTACCCATAGTTTCGCACTACAGACCCACTCCAATTATGCTGTGCTACTTGCTAATGTAGAGATGCCCTAGACTTCTAAAGGGGACAGTCAAAATCAAGCTGGCATTGAGCCAGATCAGCTATTAGCTTGCCAGCCTTTGCAGCAGTTTGCATTGAGATTATGGAGAGGTGCCTAGCAGGAAATCTATGACTGCAGTGTGGGTGGTGTTTAAAGCAATTTTTAGCTTTAGGTTAGATGAGGGTTTCCGAAGGAGTGGTCTTAGTGACTTTTTTTGCTGCTAGATATGATGTGTTGTTGTCTCTAGTTCGTTTTTTTGCCACACTGTGCTCATCATTGTTATGTGGAACATTGTGTCAGGAAGTTCTAGTTAATGCCAGCAAAAAATGGCAGTAAAGCCCACTGTCACAAGCCATCCACATTGAAACAAAGGCAAGGTAGAGCAAATGTTATAAACACTCTGTCAAAGAGATCATCTGGGTGATGTAGCTGGATCTGTGACCTTACTTAACTCACAGGGGATCTTTTCTGCTCAATAGGCCACTGAAATAGCTGAGTTCTGGCTAAATTTAAATAAGCCACTTGTAAATAATTTTGTCATGTGTACTGGGAGGGAAAAATTCTGGCTGCAATTGATTTTGTTCCTGTACTTTCACAGCATTTTGCCACAAGCCCTCAGTATTGACAGTCTTCCCAGACCTACAGTGAATTCACAGTGGCTGCCCTAAATATCTCATGCCTGCTGTTTTCTCTTTTCCTGCATGTTCGTGTTGAAACCATTCCTGTCCCTGAAATATTTGCAGACTGTGGTAAAGTCTCTAAAAAGGCTGTTCTGTGATCAAGTCTGTAAGAGACACTTTACTGAGAAGATGCAGATGGGAATGAAAACCAGCTCACTGTTAATCTGAGTTATGCTATGTTTGTATATACTGGAAAGCTTACATTCATTTTAGAGGGTGGAATACTAAGATTATGGAATCCTTTGCTTCAGTCAGCAGTTTAGTTAACTAAGAATACAGCAAATGATCATGGATATCTTCTCACACTAGACCGTTGCCTGGGTTTGTGGAAGGATGTGTTGACCTCAGACACGGGCCACTGACCTCTCGTTGGATAGGTACACAATGGTAGTCTTTGAGATGGTGACCTACAGCTGAAAGCCAAGTAAATAACTGTGACAAGTGCTGCTTCTCTTAAAAAAGACCAGGGACTGATAGCCTCTGAAGAAGGTCACCTGGCAGTGTTGGCTCTGCTTTGAGTAGGAAGTTGGATGAGAGACCTCCAGGAGTCCTTTCCACTCTGAATGACTCTGTGATGATGTTAACAGGACAGCGGAGAGGAAATAAGTAGCTTATGGAAATTAAGTTTATATGCCTCTCAGAAGTCCCAGATGTGTCATTTAAATGTAAGCAAAATACTGATGTTGACGAAATCAAGACAGCTGGGGGCACTTACAGTATAAACATGAAAGATTGTATTAGTGAATCAGATACATGGTTAAATTAGCAATAACATATTTTTGCTTCTTCCTCTGTGATGTACTTCCTTCCACCTTAATACCCAAACTTCACAGTGGCAGACTATATAGTGGTGACTTCAGTCTTGATAAAGTTGATAAACTGAAAAGGTATTTTTTTTGTTCTGTTTTGAGATTGGACAACTATTTGTTGTTCTTTCAAATTAGGAGACCTGAGTGAAACACAGCTTTCAGTGGTCTTGATAGTTTAAACATGCTTTGGTGGTGCAACTGCAGAAAAACATCCTCAGGTTGTTCAGTATCAGTTTGTAATAAAATATCATTATCAAGCTAGCTCAGGCTTGCAAGGGTCTGGATGTGGCAGAGCAGAGCTTAGGAATAGATACATCCTGGTCTTCAGCATAAGGAACCAGAACTCCCTCAGAGCAAGTGGGGATAATCCACCATTCAAAGGTGTTCTTTCATCCCTTCAATTCAATAGCATGTAGGTATTTTTTTTAAGGGAGTTGTCTGGCACCTGCCTGCATCACAAATCACCTTTGAAAATGTGCCTCTTTGAGACCTACTTTCAGAGGTAATTGTTGCTCGTGCTCCCAATGACAGTAGTCTGGAATGAACAGATCTTACTGCAGCTCCTCAAATACAGCATCAGACATTTCTAGTGTTTGACAGCAGAAACGGTGGTCATTTTAAGAGGTTCTTGAGTATATTTCTGTGATTTCATGGTGGTTTTTACTGCAGAGTTGCTGAGAAAGGAAAATACTCATTTGCATGCTGCAAAGCATAGGCAAGAAGCCAGATCTGTGCTATTACAATATCTGATCTCTGTAAGGCAAACATCCTTTTGAAAGGAGCTAATGTTTCTGTCTATTCAATTCTGATTCACAGTTCAGCACTTCCCTCACTCAAACACCCTGGGGAAGAGTTAACTGTATTTTTCTCTTCTCCTTTTATCTTTATTCCTGGATTAAGTGAAGAAATTACTGGTTCATGTTACAGCCCTTTTTTCCCCTTGCAGTAAATCTGCAATATTTTTTGGCTATTTTTATGCTGCATGTCACATATATCCTTGTTCATGTCAGGCTGAAATTGTTAATTATTTGCATGACAAACATTCAGGTTGTGTCCTATGAATTGTACCATAGGGGGTACATATTGTTAACTAATGCATATGCGCACATATTTTAGAATGAGCTTTTCATCAAAATCAAAGAATTGCTCTTAAACATTTAATAACAAATGTTCTCAATTATTTTCCCTACTGTTTATGAAGACAGGTCATAATATTTAACATAATCATTAGTAGAATCTCAGCAGTAATTTTTAATCTGCTGTTCACTTGCTGCCTGTGTTTCACAAACACTTTCCAAAAATCGAATTACAAGAGTCATGAGGTATAGTTTCTTCTCTCTGAGAGGATACGAGTGACTATTAAAAGGACCTTTAATTCTATGCTACAAACTTTAAAATTATTTTTCTATAAATATTATGCAAAATGCAATTCATATTTATCACTTGTATTCCTGCCAGGAAATTTAATTGCTCTTCACAGAAAGCAAGCATGGAGAAGCAATTTCATTTAAATATTTAAATATTTAAACCTTTCCTATATATGTTTTATCTGGGGAAAAAAAAACAAACAAAACAACCCAACATCAAACCCACAAACTCTTACAATCAGAGAGACTTTTCCTTTATCAACACAAAGGCTAGTCATGTCTTTCTCATCAGTCAGTCTGCTTATGCTTTCTCTAACACAGCAGTTGCCCTTTACCTACACCTGTAGTGTCCGTATGGACCCCTTGGCTTTCCAGATGAACAGACACAGGAGCTACTTCTTCTTGTGATGATCCTTCAGGTAAAGTCTGGGGAGCGTTTTGGAAGCACAGCACAAGCCTCTCCCTGCTGAACCAACATTCCCAGCATGCTGAAATGCTGCATAAATAACTTCCCTTCAAAATCAATGCGAGTTATATATTTCTGCTTCATTTAAATATCATCTTGTTTATCTCAGGGCTTCAGGGTTAGAGCTGTGCAATATGAGGGCAAGTTATTCCTGCATGGTTTCAAGCTTCACTTGCAGCCCAGCTAGGGCAGCACAGGCTATTTAGCAATCTTTTCCTTCCAAACACTTGTGTGTTCCCACTGTGGCTTTACTGACAAATTCACTACTCTGTGAGTGACAGCCCACAGCAGCGTCAGGTAGTGAACTTAAGGCCTTACCATCCAGTCTTTCTTCCCAAGGGGAGGTCAAAGGCTCTGGTGCTGGTCTAGACCTTTCTGCTGCAAACACCTCGTTTTCAGTACCAGCTGAAGTACCACCATCCTCAGTCTGGGGAGAGCAGGGTTAAGGAGGCTCTACACTCCCGGTCTGGGACTGCTGCTGAAGATGTGGCTGCCCAAAAAAAGGCATCTCAGCCAGTGTGGGCTTGTCTGTTCTTATACCACTCTTGGTCACATCTTTCAGCGCTGCTGGAGGGGACTTGTATGGCAGCTGTGCCTCACAAGCTCAGCTTCCCAGGGTAGAAACTGCCAGATGAAAAGGTTCCACAGTTCTTTTACAGTGCTACAGCAAGAGCCTTTTGCAGGAGGTACAGCTGCTTCTAAATACCTGTGATTCCACAGAAACATCTTAGCAAAGACGCCAGAATTGCACAGCGTGCCTGGCGTCTGACTAAGATCTTGCCATCAGTCCCCGGGGTCTGAAGTGGGGGCAATGGGCTGCATTTCATTACATGTTTGTATTTCAAATGAGACTTGGTTTTCTTTTACAGCAAAAGTACAGCATTAATGTTTTGTTAACATCGATATATTGAAGCTGGAATAGCACAGCTCAGTTCATGCTAACAAACTTCGCATAAGTGGAAAAGGCATATGAGTGCTCACATCGTTCCAACCTTGGCCAGCTGCACCCAGTAGCAGGGGACGTTCGCTTGTGGGATACAAACAGGTATCATCGGCCCTCTCCAGAGAGAGTGCTTGACATCCCTGCACATACTGACACAGGAAAATATCTCTCCAGCCGTCAATCCTTCAGCTTCCTACAAGAGGAAAAAAAATGCTCTAGTTTGTTGTGACTACATACCAGTGTAACTGGGTTTTATAACCAAATATTTTACCCCCACATAGAAAATAAATTTCAACAGGCAAACAAAACATTGAATTGAAAAAATACATGTGGTTCTTGGAAAATTGTATCCCTTTCTGTGTAAACGCATCAGCAGCAGTAAAAAAAATGTCTTACGCATTTTTTTTTTTTTATTTTGAAAGTTGCTGTTTACTTTTTTCTAGATAGTTAAGCTTGCTTTGAAAGGATACCTTAAAAATAAAGCAGGAATGCATTCTGTTCAAGATTTGCAGTTTTATTCCTTGCTGAAGGTCATGAATTTTGGCTCTGCAACTCATTGACCTAGTCAGGAAGAGAACTTGAAAAAAATAAGCAGTACTGAGCAGTCAGTGTATCCCTGAGTGCCTAAATAGGAGGAAATGTTTCTTACAAATTAATGTTCCTCATCTCTAAGAAGCTTTCTCTCTGATTTGGATGGGTCAAAAAAGTTCCTCTCATGAAAACAATTTAGAAAATTCAAAGGTAATCCAGTTCTAGGCTCTCTGCCATCCAGGTGCTTGTACCCAGCAGGAAAAAAAATATCTCCTTAATCCTTTTTTGTTTTCATAATTACTTGTTTTTCCTCCTCCCAGCAGTTGTTCTATTGAGCACAAAAGTTACCATATCCAATTATAAGTTTTTGTCCTTGCTTTTAAAATCTTCACGTCTCCTCTGTTATCTATTAACACAAGATTAATCACCTTATTAATCTCAGGTTTTTTTCTCATCTGGTACAGTGACAGCCACCAACCAGCCATTTGGTGTCATGTTCTTGGGTTTTTTGTGTGGTAAATAGATATGTGAGACTGCACTGGGGGGAGAAGAGAGTTAACTAGAGAGAAAGCAAGAGCAAGAACACCAGTATCACAATTTGGCATGGTAAATGCCATGGCATTTTGGAAAGCCTGGCTTCCACATGTGACAATCTAATAGCTTCTGATCTACGTTGCTGTGTATTTCATTGTTTATGTAACAGAGGCTGACAGGAAGGGCACTTCTTGGCAGTTAATGATCACTGTCATTGACCCAGCCAATCAGTCAGTAACTGGAAATATCTGACCTTTATGGCTTCCTTCCTTTGATGATTCTCTTTAATCATTTATTTTTTTAACCTTTCCTGTTGGATCTAAAACTGTGAGCTTTGATATTAATGCAATGTGCCATACTAGAATGAAGAGATTTTTTTTTTTCCCAGACTGTTCCTGACAGTTATTGTAACCAAAGGGAAAGCAAGATTTTGTTCTGAAAGCTCCATCATATTTACACTGTCTTCTAATGTTTTCCTTTCCCTCTTTTGGCTTTGCTGGAGCTGCTATAACTTTGTACTGTTCACTGCATCTTATCTTCAGAGTTCAGTTCAGAATTTGTCAATGGTTGTTTGCTTAAGGTCTGCTACAATATGAGTATTTTAACTGAGGGGGTTTAAAGGCGTATTTTTTTGTATTTCATCTGACAAAAATACACTGCTTGATGGAGACTGTAGCCTTTCTTTAGGAAGAGGTTATTAAAAAAATTTTAGTTTTCATATTACTTGGGGTTTATTTTGTAAGTCATTGTGAGTTCAAATGTCGGCATGAACAGAAATCCATCTACTAGAATGTATCATATTTATAATGTTCATAAAAGAACTTTGCTTTCTAAGCCATTTTTTGAATAATTAGATTTATTAAATATTTATACACTTCTGCTTAGTGAGAAACAATCTGATTTATTTAGGCACATATGAATACGAAACAGAACCTCCAGTTTACAAGGTATGTTATTACCTAATAATTTCCTTAAAAATCGTAGTTTGTAAGTAAATCCCTGAAGGCCATGTTTACCTTGGCAGCCCTCAGTGATGGAGCCCAGAGCTTGAGTTCAGCATGGGTGCTACTGGTCTGACCTGCCGGAGCCTTGGAGCGATGGCTTTGCTCCCCATCACCGAGGCTTGGAAACACTTCGGTTGTGCAGCCAAGCACAGCAGACATGGGGCAAGTTCGACTCAGTAACCAAATTGACTTCCAAGGTCATATTTTGTTTTGTCTTCTAGTTAAGCCTATTTCAGGTAAAGCAAAACACACACCATAATCCACGAGAAAAAAGAGGCCAGTCCAAGTGCACTGAACCACACACTTTGCAAATGGAAAGTAGAACAAGTCCACTGACTTTAATGGCCAGCAGTCTCCGGTATTTCCATTAATGTGGTGTTCTAGCTGGAAAGATGCTGGAAGATTAATGTTTGTTAACATGTTATGATCTTCTTTTGATGAAATTCAGAGATACTCTGTCCTGCCCAGTGTGGAATCTCTGTTTGACTCAAGCATCACAAAAAAGATTATAAATGTTTATGAACTGTATCTTTAAGCAATAGACTTCATGTATTATAGCATTCAGGTAAGTCTGGACAATATTTCTAAAGTGATATGAAACTTACTTCTTGATGCTTTTCGAATTATTGTTTGTGAAGTGTTTGTTGAAATTCCTATGCTGCAGAGAATTAGTGAAAAATTACCTATCTCTGAAAAACCTGAACACCTGAGATACAACAGTAATTTTCTATATCTAAAACAATATGATATTGGTATAATACTGTGTGAGCATTGTGTCCATGACAGTGGGCTCTCATTTCTGGCACCAAGCAGACAGTGAGCAAAATGAACTGATGTTCAAAACACTCGGCCTCCGCTCACCTCTAAAAATTACTGAAACAAAGCCCTGTATCTCGTTCACCGCACAGATCCCTGCTTTGATTTGCTTGGTAGCCCTATCCACATCCCCTGCCTTCAGCAGTGACAATTATGATGATGTTGTGAAGTACTTTGAGACCATCTGGAGAGAAATGCCACCCCTAAGGTGCTGCTAAATAACCCCACCAAAGCTGCCTTTCTCTTGCACGGGAGAGCCATACGTGCTGTGCCTGGGTAAGGGGACACTGGGGAGCGAGCTCCGGTTTGCAACTCAGCTAATTAAACATTAATGAAGTCCTTTCAAAAGAGGGAGCTTTGCTTCGCGCTTCCATACTCTTAAATCCAATCTGTAAATGTTTGTTTTCCCCATTTTAGCTTTTGAATTTATTCCTCAATTTTCTAGCCTACAAAATGACAATAAAATGTACTAGATTTGAAATAGAAGTCTCCAAACAGTATTTTGGCTATCTGTTAGGAGTTGGAATACCCATGGATTACCCTGTAAATCTAAATTATTTGCACTCTTGAGAGATTATTTCCATTTATTTTATTTTACTGTGTAATATTTTGCAGCTATGGCTGCAGTGCTGTTATTAACTTGTGATAGTTCTAAACCCCGGTAGGTGATTAGATCATTTACTGTGTAAAATTCAGGCCTCCAAAGTAAGATTGTGCTAATCAGTTGAGCCATAGGAGTCCCAGCTGCTCATCCTCTCCAAAGATTTGACCCCTCCTGTATTGGGTAAAACTCAACAGAATTTTAGTTTGCAAGTGGAAACAATTACTAGAATATATTTTTTATTGACTTGCTGTAATAGAGATAAGATACCAAAAACATTGCCTCAGCAGGGGGTGATTTTAATTTTTACAAAGAAGTTAATGACAGGAAAACAGTCTTTCTCAAAGATAGTTTACATATTGCAAACATGCTTTCAACCATTTGGAAGGACAGTATTTTTCTCTGTTGAAATTAATTCCTTTTCATAGTAGCATGAATCATTTATGTATCTTTAAAACTAAAACTATGTCAAATGACAGCCCACACTGGCAAAAGACAATTTTGCAACTTGGGCATCCAGGAGACAGGGAATTGCTACAAAGTCACTGTTGATTCTCAGGCCAGTCATTCTATTGGATTTCTTGCCTGTAAAGTGAGATAAGTCATCCTGCATAGCTAAGGATTTTTCTTCTTTTTTCCCTATGTCTCCAAATCCTTGCACTTTAAATGGATTTAAATTTATTCAGGGAAAAAAAAAGTAAACCAATGCTTTCTCAAGTGGCATCCACAGAAATATTTCACATAATATTCTGAGTTGGAAGAGACCCCCAAGGATCACCGAGTCCAGCTCTCAAGCAAATGGCCCATACAAGGATCAAACCTACAACACTGGTGTTATTAGCACCATGCAAAAACTAACTGAGCTAAGCCCAACAGACTTAATCCAAAAATCCTGAGAACTGCAAAGTCTACCACCAATTTCCACAGGGAGGAGGAGAAGAAGACAGACAGAAACTCAGTCATTCACTGCAGGTTGTGAAGATTTTTTTTTTTCTGGGTAGTTGAAGCATGGCTGAGAGATGCCTTCCACCAAAGCCTTTCTAAGCCCAGCTGCAGACTCCATTGATGCAGGCAGTACTTACTGTCTGGGCAGCTTCCCCCAGCTGATCAGGGTTGGTCATAGCTTGAATTATGAAGGGTTATGTCTTTACAGAGTTTTATAAATGTAGATTTCACTGTAACCACATACACAACAAACACCAGCTTTCTTAAGTCAGTGACCAAAATGGAAGATCCCAGAATTGCTGATTCCAAGTCCTTCATTTAATGTACAATAAAACCTCTTTCCCTAGACACTCAGAATATTTGATTCTGAAGCATAAAAATATATTCCTATTGCTGTGGTATGTCTATTGAGGGCTCATCTAAAGCATTTTTACAGTCCTAGCCCATTGATCCAGACATAACTGAAATAAAAAAGTTACTCAGAGAAGCAGGTAAATCTTATGTAAAACTAGAAGCATGCCATCCAGAACTTCAGTTCCTATTAACCTACACAAAAATACTGGAGGGAGTGTTCAGCCCATGTTCTCAAACTGTTGCTTGTGGCTTAGGTTTCTGATCATAAGCCAATCATGGCAGTTAATTCAAATAACAATTAGAACAGAAATTTAGAGGAGAAGTGATTTTAGCTTCTCACCACTAATACATCCTATGTTAGCAGAAAGTGCAAAGGATGAACTTCCCTCTTCAAACGTTAAGTATTTGTATTTGGTGGATATACTTACAGACTGATGTAAGTGGCTTTCTTTATTTAAAGAAAAAAAAAGAAAAAGAAAAAAATATATAAAATGAATTGCAACAGAAGAGCAACTGACCTTAGAAAAAATATAGGAAGATAGCAGAGGGACACTTTCACATGGCTGAAGCAACAAATAATGATTTGTCCAAGCATTCTGTCTGCTCTTCAAAATGAAATTCATATGATCAGACATCCATGCACACTGTGGTATGTGTTCTTTGCACATTTTCATCAGTCTCCTCAGCTGAGCAGCTTGCTCAATAAAGACCAGCAAAAAAAAAAAAAAAAAGAAAAATTTTCCTTGTGCTTCTGATAAGGGTGTTACATTATCCACATTATCAACATTTGCAGTAACATCACACCAGCTTGAATCTCCTCAGAGCTCACAAAAGTAGCTGAGCCAGGTCTTATTGGCAGGGAGATGGCAAACTTCCAGCAGCTCCCAGGTGCCGCAGAGTTCAGCAGCGATTAAAGATGTGCTGCTCTTTGCCTCCCAGCCAAGACCATGCTGGCTTGTAAAGATCCAGAACAAAGCTAGGAATATAATGTCAGTTTTTGGACTCTACATAAAACTGAAGTCCTGGCTACATGTGGTCATTAAAATCCCTTCAAACCCTTGGAAGACACAGTGCAATAACTCTTTTATCCTGGACAGTTGCCACTCAGGTTTACTGCCTCATCTGACAGCTGATGTTCCCTCTGCAGCCTCCAGTGGGTGTGGTGGTCTGGTTTTGTCAGCAGGCTGGTGGGTACAAGCTCTGCCTCTTGCATGGCTTTCGTCCTCTGTGCGCCCAGTGTGACAATGTGCTCTTCAGCTTTCAGGCTTGCCCAAGAATCCCAGCAATGAGAGCATGTGGATAAAGTTAACACGAGGAAAATAGGTAAACTCTTTACTTGAGAAGCATTGTTGCACAGGAGTTTTGTGGAATATTCTAAACTTTTACATGTAAAACCTGTTTATTAGCCTGTTCAGCCACTTCAGGACTGATTACTTCTTGCAGTCAAGACACTGAGTTTGTTCCAAAGATCTTTCAGAATACGTGGAGTTAACTATCCTTTGAGTTTCTACTCCCTGCAGACTGGACTGAAAATCAAATAGAATAGTAGAATTATCTAGGTTGGAAAAGACCTATAACAACAACGAGTCCAACCATTAACCCAGCACTGCTGAGTCCAATACATCCATGTCCCTAAGTCCCACATCTACAAGCCTTTTAAATGCCTCCAGGGATGGTGACTCAACCACTTCCCTGGACAGCCTGTACCAATGCCTGACCACCATTTCAGTGAAGAAAATTTCCCTAATATCCAACCTGAACATCCCCTATTGCAAGCTGAAACCACTTCCTCTCATCCTATGGCTGGTTGCCTGGACCCCCACCTGGCTGCAACCTCCTCTCACATAGTTATAGAGAGTGAGAAGGTTCCCCGTGAGCCTCCTCTTCTTCAGGCTAAACAAACAATATTTAACGGAGCAGCTCTTCAAAGCCATAGAGCTATTTAAGGCACGTGGTGTGATTCTTGCAGTTGTCCTATGCAGGGTCAGGAGCTAGACTTCAATGATCTTTGTGAGTCACTTCCAACTCATGATATTCTATGCTTCTATGATTTAGAAGTTTCAAAAAATATGGTTGCGGTAGTCAGCAAAGTGGCTTTCAAATGGTCAAAGGTAAAAAAAATAAAATCTATCACCATGATCTATCTGCACTTCATCATCTCTATATCATCACTGAATTCACAGATTGTTGCTAGAAGGTCCAGCTACAATGTGATAAAATAAAAAGGGGAGAAAAGGTTTGAATTGGAACACAAATTACTTTTTTCTGAGTTATTTTGAAACTGATAGGGAACAAATTGCTACCTGCATTCTTTTCAGTCATACCAATAACAAATCCATAAATAAATACAAAACCCAAGTGAAGCAGAGCACTGCTTTCAATAGCTTCTGCCCTTGATCCCTGCAAATACCAGAAATCCCTCTACTTCTCTTCCACATGGTCTCATTAAAAGTTTTTTAAAATTCTCTTTCACAGCTTTAGTGTTTTGAAAATGTTGTTACCCTCAGTTCCTTTCAATAGACAGAAACAGAGATCTCAAGAGAGCCATTCATCTCATCCTAAGATAGGCATCTACGGTCAACAAATGTCTTCTGAATATGGTTCTCTTAACTATAAAGGGAGAGTAGACTTAGATATCCAACTTTTAGAAGTCCATAATTAGACAAGCCGATTTTCACTCACCAAGCTACTTTTAGACAACATATACTTTTTTTTCCCTCTTATGGTATAAACACTCAACTTTTTAAGTTAGAAAAATACACTATAACCTTGCTAATTTTAAAATCCTGCATATAGTAAGATGGACTTTATTCTTCTGCAACCTAGACAAGCTCAAGCCTTTCCCTTTTCCGCCACTCAAAATGCCATAATACTAGAGGGGTACGGCTTTCTCTGTATTTCCAAGTGTATCTCAAAGCAAAGTGCCTGAAAAATCATGAAAAACACTGTACTTGTCACATTTTCAGCTCAGGTTCAGAGATTTCCATTTCATGTATGATTCAAAGGATCATCTAAATATTAGGATGCCTGTCCAAACTAAAATGAAATTCCAGACGCTTGAGATTCATCTGTCATTGATGATTCTGATGCCATGAAGAAAACTCCAATTATTACACTAGCGATGAAATAACAGCAGTAAAAACAGAATTTACAGTGAAGCAAAGCTATGAGCTACCAGGAAGACGAGCAAGGAATGTGGGAGACATTTCCCATTATTCATATTAGGAGTTGTACTCTGCTCCTTGCTGAAAACATACCCCTCCTACACAGTACTCAGAGAGCCAGATACTGTCCACCCCAAACAATTGCATGTGTCAGTTCAAATTGCCCACTGAATGGCGATACCTCACTCATACTCCTCACCCTTTTCTCTGTATCATTCCTCTGTTGTGACCCTTTATGTCAGAGATGTTAGTTTTAAAGCCAGCATGAGATTAACTGCATAATGCTCCCCTTTCAAGCATGTCCTCACTTTATCTCCATTCAGCAGAGCTGGACACCAGGATGCACCAAGCCCTGCCCCGGGATGGCCGCAGCTCCCTGTAGCCTGTTTGCATAAGAGCTCACTTCTCTTTCTAACATGACCACAATAAGAAGAGGGGCCACATTGTTTCCAGAAATAAAACAGATTACTTTAATCCTAAACCTTCTGCAGTGCCAACATAATAATTCCCTTTTTTAACCACATGTTTAACCATTTCTAAGGAGGCTAAAAGATCAGGTCATTTGTGTGTATGTTATTACTGCTTAAGGAACAGTCCGCAGCTGGGTTTATTAGGGGTTTGAGTGTCCACCCCGTTTAAACAAACACATTCAGAACAAAAAAAAAAAAAAATCTGAATACTGCATGACTATTTGCTAGTCTCCTTAAAACAAACATATTTAGAGTTTTCTCTCAGTCTGTCCACTGTTTCTCCAGGCAACCATTACTCAAAGGTATGTTCACCTTTCAAGGAACATATTACTACATTTTTCCGTGAAGGCCTCTATCTACTGTCTTTTCTGATTAACCAGCTAATTGATACCCTCTATGAGGATGCTTTTTTCTATGTTTTTTCCCTGCATGTTTATTCTCTGCACAAGGTATTGATTTTCCTGTTTTTCCACTAATCCAGGCAGTTCTGACTTCTTCTGTTCAAACTACACTGTAATAGAACAAGACAAATGCTTCATATTATCTCCTTAAAAAAGAATAAGATTTTAACATCTATGGTATTTACAAATAAAATTCACCTCTCTTAACTTTACGCCTCTATAAGTTTCTAGTAATTCAAGTCTCTGCAAACCGATCATTTACATTCTCTACAGTCAACGTGGATAGGAACTTCCTGAGGGTAATTTATCCCCTGCTAAGACGGGTGCTCAGAGCTGCCTACCTCATTCATTAATAAAACCTTGATGAACTGGCTTAAACTTGACATGTAAAGTTTGGCAGGCTCAGGTTGTAGGAGATGAGATTTGCCCAGTATGTCTGAATACCTTTAAGAACCTCTAGTCATAAAAAACCACAAAACAGCTGTTTCATATAATCTCAAATCATCTTTAGTGAATGCATCATTTATCACAGTTTAAAATGAAAATGAAAGTAATCACAGAGGAATGAATTCCCAGTGACTACAGACTTTTTTTTTTTCATTTCTCTGTCCTTTTGTAAAGATAATTGGTCAGACTCTGGAACAATGAGTTAGTAGTAGCTTTGATTGTACATCACCCAATGATACCTTGTCTATATACTTAAGAAAGACTTATTTAATATGGTGATATGGTTGCTAAATACTGCCCAAGTTTCATGTCTTGCTGAATATCAATTCACCTACAAAGAGCATTCTGCTGAATCTATATAGCTATGTTGAACGAGAAACTCTGAGCAGATTTGGGGATTAAAACTCCTAAAGAATTCCGTAACTTATTCTAAACATAAGCTTATGTCTACTTTTGCCAAATAATATAAACTTGCACAGCTGAGAAGTATGTGACATGAGCTGAGTGATTTTTATTTGTCATATGCATTTACTGCATCCTCCTTCTGCCCCTCACTATAGACCTAGAGCAGGTGCTGCAAACCTAAACACCTCCCAAAACAGCAGGATCCACTTACCCAGTGCCTGCCCATGACGTTGTCAAAGCATTTCCTGATCTCCATCCCCGTTGCCTTTTGACACATATATGCAAGATTAGAGCTAAGGGAAGGAAAATATCTTCTTGGCAATATCAGCGGGTGGAACTTTTGGACTGTTTGAGTAAAGGGGTATCTTTAATTTCAGGTCAGCAAGCAAGGAATTATAGTAGTTCTAGGATACAGAGTCTTCAGAAGTTTAACTCTTGTATTTGACAATTGAATTGTAGCACAGTATGGAAATACTGAGGGAACTTCTGGTTCTTTATTGAAATAAACTGGCTCATCACAGTGATCTGCATATAAAGTATAACAAGAGAAGAACTATTCTGGAATTAGTCTAATATATGAGGGGAATCAGCCAGGACTCAACAGGACAACAGATGTCCCCAGTTGTCTTTCCAAAATGGCTTCTGCCATTTTAACTTGTGGTAAGCTCTTTTTTAAGATAGTGCTTTATCTCCAGGAAACCTGATTTATGATGAACCAATATAAAGATATTAAGTCTCAGCCCACTGTAACCATGTTTGTTATCCCTGAGTAGCAATTCAGGCTTTCTGCTATTCAGAAATAAATGAAAATTTTTATCTGTTTGTATACAGAATTTGTGAAGCACACAGGAAAAGTCCCAGGTCACAATATTATTTACTTACTGCTGCAAGGGGAGTTCCCTGGCAGCAAAGAAGAGCTGTGATATGACATGTCCTTAGTATTTCTATTTTCCCATCCTCATTATGTCCCCCACAGCGCTACGGGGAAGTTCTCCTACCCATTCTGGGAAAAAAGCATAGCTGGGTGCCTCCCTAGAGTGCCTGTACATTAATGCCCAAAGCATGGGAAAAAAAATAAGAGAAATTAGGGTAATGGTCTCATCGGGATCAGAGAAACATGGTGGGATTGTTCACACAACTGGAGTGTTCTGATGGATGAATACAGGCTCTTTGGAAAAGGTGGCAAGAAGGGTGAATTATGCTGTACGTGAGAGAGCAGCACAGACACTTGGTGCTGTGCTGTGGGATGGGTGTTGATAGAGCTGAGAGCCTGTGGGTCAGGATTCAGGGCCAAACAAATATGGGTGATGTTGTGAGTGTCTGCTACAAATTACCTCGTCAGGAAGAAAAGGATGAGCTCTTCTTCAGACAAGTAGAAAAAGCCTCATGTTCAATGGGCCCTGATCCTCATGGGGAACTAGAATCATGGTGACATCTTCTGGTGTGCATTGCCAACAGTTGATTGAGTGGGAGAGGCTTTGCTCATGTCATACTCAAAAACAAGGAAGAATCATTTAGGGATGTGAGGCTGGGAGCAGCCTTGGCTGCAGTGATTATGGTGACCAGAGTTCAGAAGCTGAAGGGGAGGGAAAAGGGCGAAAACCAGGATTACAAGCCTGAACTACAGCAGAACAGGCTTTGGTCTGTTTCAGAGATCTGCTTGAAGAATGCCATGCATTATGTCCGTGGAGAGAAGAGGGGTCAAGAAGAGCTGGTTCATTATCAAGGATCACCTTCTCCATCCTCAAGGGTGGTCCATACAAATAAGTAGGAAATCAAGCAAAATCAGTAGGAGCGCTGCATGGATAAACAAGGAGCTCCTGACTCAAATCAGACATAAAAAGAAAATACACTGGATGGGGAAGCAGGGATTTCAATGACATTTAAGAGAAAACTCATCAAATAGCAGCAGCCTGAGTTTCTGAAAGAAAACCTGGTAGGGGGCAAGGGAAGGAATTTTAGCTAAAGAAAGCAAAAAACTCAATGCAGTCTACGCACTTCATGTGGATCTGTGCAGGTTTAATTCTAACTTGGGACATACCTGACAGAGGGGAACTTTAGCAGAATAAGACTTACCATCCACTGGGACAAAAAGTGATCCATGTTGTTAGTATTTTAGATGATGTCTCATAATTTTCCCTGGTGCCTTTATATGGATATTGAAAAGAAAGAGTGATTGATGTAGAACTGAAGGGTCTTCATATCTTTGGCAAGTGAGACAAAGCAGGCCATCAGTCCTCTGACTGCATTTTGTACACTGGATATTTTCCAGCTCAGTGCTTAACCATTAACTTCCTCAAGGTAAAATAACTACTCAGTGCGGTGAATATATTGAACACTGTAGAAAGACATTGGAACCTTTAAATAGGCAAGGGTAGGTCATCCATCACTACAGCCAATGATTTGCCTATTCCAAATTCTGGCCTGAAATTCAACTGGAGGGAGTCCATAAGCCAGGTGGTGAATAAGTTGGCTGTGCACACATGCAAATCAAAAGTGGTGGGAGTACAGAGGTGATGGAATATTGGTAAATAGCATCTAAAAGAGTTTTAAAAATTTGCATTACTAAGTCGGAATTCTCAAAGTGCTCATTTTTTTCCCATTTTTTTTTTATATAGAACTTAATGTCACTACTGCATTGATGCGTGGGGCCAGAAAACTATGAAGAAAATCTGGTACTCAAACTATAAAAACATATCTTCATTTCACAAAGTTTCTGACTAGACACAGTGAAAAATAGCAAATATATTCAATAAAAAATACATATACTTTAGCACTTCCTTGATCTGCAAGGAAAATATATGGGCTTCAGTTTAAAAGATGGTGTAAAAGACCTTCTTGGACTATAAAACTTAAAGAAGAGGATTTTTATGTGTTTGGTGAAAAGATAACCACTTCTGTTTCATATAAATATATATACCTATGTATACACACACACACACACACACAATGATGTATGAAGGTGATACAGTTTGGTGGTATTATAATAAGGAGCAGGGATCAATGCACCACAAAGACATAATGTTGTGCACTAATGGTTTTTTGTAGTTGCTGGGAAAAAAAAAAACAGGAGTGATAATATAAACCAAGTGATTCAAAACATGTAATAAAAGTAACACTAATATAAGCCAGCTGATTCAAAACATGTAATAAAAATAACACTGATAAAAGGTCAAAACTTTGGAAAAGGAACATTGAAAAGCTCTTAGAAACAGTTCTGGGACTCTCGAGGCCTCAGCTGACTCTTGGGGATTATCAAGAAGGATCAGTCTTATCCATATTTGTGTATGTCAAATGAGTAAACTAGCTTTGCTATCTATATTCACAGTATATTTTTTAAGGTCAAGTAGAATCAGAAAAAGTTAGGGAACAGAAACATCTCCTCCAAAACAGACTTCAGAGTTTCCAGACTTCAAAATTGTTATCAGCACCAACATTCACCATGCTACAAATCACAGTTCTCTCCGCTGTACTTTCTGAATTATTGTGGCCAGAACTAGTAGAAAAATTCCTTTCATAGCCATAGATAGGTAGACATAGTGAAACTAATAAATTGATGTCTGCGGTATACATCTAATATGCTCAGTGCTCTTAGGATTTTTTTCGGCAACAAATTCACATAAAGCCTCACACCTTCCATACACTGTGATTTACTGAACACCACTATTAGATTACTTAATCTATTGAAATTAACATGTGATACAGACTAATTCCAGAATTTACCAAATGATAAAACTATGAAGGAACTAATTGGAATTGCTACAAATTGGAGTAGCTGCTATGCTGTCTTTACACTAAAATTAATCCAAAGCCTAGCTCAACAACATGATCTTAGCAGAACATAAAACAATTGTGTAGTGAGTGTGTTCTCATTCCTGTCACAGCAGTTTTATTACAGTTCTCCTTTAGGTGGCATTTGTTTGAATTATTTGACTGTAAATATGAGGAGGGATAAGAGGCTGAAAGTATTCATAAAGTATATTACTTGCAATATTACTCTCCTATGATGTCTCTTTTTATCTGGTGAATTTAAAATTTCACTTTTTATATTATTTTAAATTATTTATAGAAAGATCTTTGCTATACTNAAAGATCTTTGCTATACTATAATAGAGTAAAAAATTCTCACAATGTTACAATACTAAACTAAATGCTTTCTAATGGGTATATTTTTAGTGTTTATAATCACATTGGTCTAAAAAAAAATGTACAATGAAACATCTGTATAATCATGTTCTTATAGTTACAAAGAAAAAATAAAAACAATCCCAATGACTCCAACTGCTTTTCCAACAAACTATCCCGTAATTTGAAAAAAAAAAAAAAAAAAGAAACTACACACAAAGCTAGTTTTAATAGGATTTTGTAAATTTTGGTGTTTTTAGTAAGGCAGTTGACTATCAGTGACAACTCCTGAAAATGTGCATTGTTCAGTAAATGTGTATTTTATTCACAATAAGATGGTGTGAAAAATATCAGCCATGGAAAATAACAGTCAGAGTCTACAGAGATCTTATTACAGTGTCAAAACAAAACATCTTTCATGTAAATTATGCTAGCACCAAAATATAAATTACAACCATAGGAGTGAATGGAGAACTCTTAATCCACTAATATAGAATACAGATTTCTTTTTCTATTGTTGTAGCATCACATAGCTTTAATAAAGGCTATTTCTATCCTTAAATTGGCATACAATTACCAGTCCACTGCTCCCGGAACAAATAAGCTCCAGAAGATTACCTGTGATGTTTGAAATTCAGGCTGGGTGTTTCAGGAGGCAGACTGACTTGCATCCTTCACCTCAAAGGCCTTATATTTATTCTTGCAAGTTGCAGAACAATTCAAAGTAATCAGGGTGATACAAGGAGTGAAATCTCATTTTCCTGAAAGCTTTTACTGCTCTTATTGCAGTGTGTTAGTCTGGTCTTCTTAGTCCAGTGTGTTTTGAAGTTAAATTGTAAATCAGAACGTATACATTCCTGCTGGTGAACCTTGTAAACACCAGACATGCAATTAATGCATACAAACTCATAAAAGCTGCAGAGAATAATAGCTTGTTTTGTCTTTTTTAAAAAACTTATGGCCTATGTATACCCTTTCCATTGTGTCCAGATCAGTCCTATACTCAAAATCCTTAGTGCCTCAAAGCTATTAGAATTAATAAAACAAATTTGGAAAACCTTTCTTATTGCTTCCTCAAACTGCTGAGTTTATGTCCACCTCAGCAGTCTACAATTTCTGACTGATGGATTCCAAACCCTTCATCGCGACTACTTAGGCTTTGATATGAACAACTTAGAACTAGAAACAGATATTGCATCTCATATAGGTGTCGAATTGTGTAAAATGTATGTGTCTGGTTCAGGAAAATGGTAAGATTCAAGGCTATATGCCTGCATTGCCCCAATACAGAGACAAAACATTTTTGATATTTTGGAGGGCTTTGAATTTATGTGAATACTATTTTCCCTGTCATTCCAAGGATTCTGCTTTGTAACTAGGCAACCATGCTATAGAGAGCAGCACTATAGTATAATTTTTTTAATTTTCTAAAAATGATATAGTTGTTTTTCCACATTGTTCTCTAAATTCCTCTAAAATGCCACAAAAACAGACAAATCATGGGTTTGTGCCTTTGGACTATACTGTCTTTATTGACTATATTTACCTATATGGTGGATGAATCTCAGAGCTTTCTTCTGCCTTCAATACTTGTTAGCAATTACCAGTCATTCCTTTTTCCACTTTGTGGGAGTAGATCCAAACCAAAAATATAATTAGTTGTTCCTCTGTCCCAATGATTCTTTTGTGCAGGACACTGTGGAGCTCAGCTTGGTCATTACTACTTTTCATCTATGAGTTCATGACTGTTTTAAGCTGTCTTGGTATCACTGGGCACAACAACTCTTAACTGGGTAATTTTTCATCTAAATGGTATTAAGGTCTTTGAGTTTTCCCACTGAGTGGGACAAAATTGGGATTTCAGTGAGAATTTCTGTACCATATTTATTGCAAAAGATAAAGATATTGGCAGGCTTCTAATAATAGAATTTGTATCTGTTCCTCTACCTTATGAATTTCATTATCAAACAAAAATTGCAGAGGATTAATCAGTAGCAGAGGACAGCAGAGTTTTGCAGATGATGTACCCAGGGGGCAGCGCAGAGTGGGATGACCCTGGATTATGGAATTAAAATGGTGTGAATGTAATATTAAAATTACCTCTGGCTTTGTTATGTGTTCCTTGTCTTGGACAAATATTAATCCCTCAAAGCTAACACTCTTGTTTAGTACCCAGAAGCCTCCACTGAGAGGTATGGCTGCCCACTTACTTTGGTAGATGTGCTTGGTATGAGTGTGACTTCAACTTTGCACTGTGCACCCTTGTGCAAAATGTCTGTCCCTAGATTAAATTCAAGTGTTATTTCTGACATAAAAAATCAGTCAATAAACAAACCCTGGTGACATGACTCTTAATTACAAGAGAATCGAGATTATACAGAATTACAATGAAATGCAATACACAATTTGCATTGGACGTTAAGCCTTGTGCTTTAGGGTTTACTTACATTTTTGTTCGGGTATAGGGATTGGCATGTGAGATCTGTGTGTGTGCACAGACTATCTTAGCTATTATGGGGTTCCTTTGAAACATAACACTGGAACTGCAAGAGAGGGGATCCTGCATCTGGAGTCTAATCCAGCACACCAAATGCTGATTGCCCAGGCTCCCCCCAGTTCCTCTGCTTACAAAGCAGAGGTATTAGCAGTGCTGCTACGTGAGTCTTCACATGTACACACACGCTGCCCTTCCCTCCTGCCCAATTTCTAGCAGTGGTTTGTGATTACTCCCTCATAAGCTTCTCCCACTGTTTCTGTGGATGAACTTTCTCATTTGTAGCATTGGCAAAATATTAGTTTGCATGAATAGACAGTGCTTTAACCAACACACAGTAATAACATTATGAGGTAATGAAAGGACAGTTGTCCAAGAAGCCAATTTATTGTAGTAAGGAGACACAGATGAGTGCACAGAAATTTGTACTAGATGCATAAGGTGGAGTTAGTTGAGTTCATAATGGAAATGTAGGTAATATGTTATTTACTTCTTTAAAATTTGCATGCATACATTTAGAAAACTGGCTGGTAAATAGTAGAAAACTAACCCACTGTTTCCTAAGCACTGAAGGGAATAAGAGCAATCCTTCTTTATCCTGAAAGCTTTCTTAGAATTATCCTATATTTGTAAAGTTAGTTAAAATATATATTTTCACGTATTACTGCATCCAAGGTTGCCAACTCACTAATTTATTTTTCAGTCTCTCACCACCTCATGATTTTTTTCCTTTTAGCCATTATTTCTTGATAAATGGGATTGCCTAAAAGCTCTGATATCACTAAATGGAAGTTTTCACCCCTCAGGTTTGCAGATGAAACCTTCAAAGCATTAACTGAGAGTTTTCTAAAAATTTGAAGACTAGAAAGGAAACAAACTATAACTTTGTAAAATGTTGTTTTGAAGTCAGTCTCATGACGTTTTGGGTTTGTTAAGGGTTTAGCCCTGTGATTTCTACACGGTTTTTATCAACCCATAAATTTTGCTAATAGGTAAGAAGAGTTCACATAGACAAAACAGATTTCTTGACATGGGGATTAATATTAAAATTTATTGCTACATGATAAGAACTGTCATCATGGCTAGGCTTCGTGAACAAAGATTAGGGAAGGACTCCACCCACGCTTGCTACAAGCATGTTGATGATAAGAACTAAGGGAATACTTATATACACAACAACTCTAACTAGTTTTCTTATAATAACAAACTTAAATATTTACAAATACCACCCCTCCTTCTTTTCTTCAAAAACAGTCTAGAGGAAGAAGGAGAAGAAAAAAAAAAGTCTTTAAGGTAACAGTTCCAAATCACTGCAGCTAGAAAATCTTTCTCTCTTTCTCAATCAGAATGTAGGGGAGTCTGCCTCTGACCTCTAGCTGCTTCTCTACAGCTACCGAGGGTTTACCATGGGCTTCAAAGAAACACTTGTATCACCATGTCGGCACCAGAGAGTATAGGGCTCCGTGGAGGCTCCTTCCACAAGGAGTTTCGGGAGGTTTCCTAAGAGTCACGGGTCACAGGGGTTCTGAGTTTTTTTTAGCTCAGTCCATATCCAAGAATGTTCTCCAGTGCTATGCTCTGCTGCTCCAAGTAGTTTCTTTTCTCACTCTCTGGAATTCTTCTGACTTTCTGCTTTTGGCCAAACGCCCAATCTTGGCTCTTGGCCGTGGTTGGTTACTCCAATTCACCACCGCTCCCCCATTCGCAGTGAAAGGGGTCATCCTGCCATCACACCTGGTCCAAAATTGCACCGGGCCCCCAGTATTGGGGGCTTAAGTGTTAGGCTCGGCCCTTGGACTAAGGTCCGAGGTCATGAGGGGCTCAGCCCCTCAATGGACAGTTCACCAGCTTCTTTATCATTTTGTGGCTGTAATTCTTCTGCAGTTTGTTGCATGCGGCTTCTAGGTGATTTAGTTTTGGCTTCAAGCCATCCCTGCCCTCCCCAGGCCAGGCCAGGCTCCGGGAGGGCCTCATGCCCAGGCCCAGCCAGGCCGGGGGGTGCCATCACGTTAACTCCTTAATTTCTTCTGCTCAACACATTTCTTTTCTGATTTGTTAAATATGTCATTCATAGAGACATCACAAAAGTCTTTGATTGGCTACTTGGCCGGAATTTCACCTGGAGTTAACCATTTTCTACCCCAATACTGGGGGGATGGGCTAAACCACGACAGGATTCTGATCCATCACGTCTGAATTTTTGAGCTGATCATATCTGTACGCTGCAGTGCATAGACACAAGAATCTGCGTTAATGGTTTGTCTAGGTTTCCTTTGCTGTAAGTTTTCATTCACACACATTTCTTAACTGATTTTGCTGGATAATTTGTCTGAATCGGACCATGGGATCTTAACCTCTTCAGGTCAGAGACTTTAGCAATCTCTGTAGTCTTTTGACCATGTACTCAGTCTCTGCTCTAAAAGTTATGATGTAAGCAACAGCCTTAATAAACTTCCCCAAGCTTCCTAGGAGCTCTTTCATCTTTCATCTTCCTATGTAAAACTGTATCTCCACTTAAAAAAAGCAAGAGGCTTTGATTTGAATCCAGTGACAAATCATTCCGGTTTGCCTAGATATGTCTAGACTTCAAATGTCTGCAGTCTTATTACTACTGTGCATTTTATCTTCTTTGCAAACAGTGTTGCAAGTATATTAACGCTAAAACAAAAGAACAACAAGGTGAAGGAAAATTTATCAATCCATAGAGGACTTGACCCAAAAGGATACAATGCTTACAAAGATATAACAGCAAGCCAGGAGCCAGATAAGAGTGCAAGCTTGAGCAAGTGTCAAAAGATTAGAATCCCTTTTGGCAGGATAAACTGTCTCAAACCATGGTGAGGAATGACGATAAAATTGCAAATGATGGTGTGCACAAATGGCAGAGTAGGGATTCAATGGTGCAAGGACCTGTATTTGGTATAACAGTACTTCTCTTAACACAGCTTACTAGACCACAGTCCTGTTTATTCTAATGAATGGTGCAAGCTTACCTTAAAGCAGACACTACCTGAAACATCCAGTTTAGGAGCACAAACAATGTTGCAGAGATGAAGACCTACCCCTATACCCTCCCACTCGCCCCAAAAAAACCCAAACCCAAAGAGACAGACCTCAGATGGACAGAACTGTCCTCAGAAAATGCATGCAGTCAGTCTCCACTGACTTCATAGGGACCTGGAGAGAACTACAGTTGTAAGGTGACTTTCAGGTAAACAGTTTGTTCCTCTCAAATAGGTGAAACATCTTAAGTAGGAAGTTGATATAGGTAGTCATGACCCCTAGAGTGTGATTCTAATTCATCTTCCTACTTCAATGGCTTTTTGACAATTTGGCCATTCAGCTGGCAGAGACATAAGAGAAATGGGCCCTGGAAGACGGCCAGCATTATGGAGCTGGCCTGACAGAGAACCAGAATAATTATTCAAGTGGATAATCGGATACAACTATATATGTATTTTTAATTTTCTCTGTTTCAAAACCTCTTATCTTCTGACATGTTTTCAAACTATGCTAAACTAATGAGTCCTGAGGAAGTGTAAAACCAGATGTTGTACATTTCTCTTAGATGTGTTTCTTTAGGCAGTCTTAAACTATGACAGTGGGTTCTCAACTACTGGGGCAGACTTGGCTTGGACTTTCATGGGCATCTGATTTATTTCCCCCAAGAGTATGTTGTGCTCTTTTTAAGAGGGACCTCTTGGAGGAAGGGGAGATTATTCCTTCCCTTAGGGGCACTGAGTGTCCTCAAAAAGAGAAGGCTCAGGAGACCATACGATGAACTGAGCAAGTAAATAATAGAAAAGGGGCTGGACATCATGCATGGTTTGGTTTGAAAGATGACAGCGAAGATGATGGAGCAGCCCAGCAGGTTCTGGAGGTGAAGGGAGGAATTTCTAGAGGACTAGAACAGACAAAGCAGAAATTGCCACCAATCAGAAAGCTGTTAAGTTAGCTGCAAACATGGACTACCCTTCAAAACACACTGAACTTGTAAGAACTCTGTAGAAAATTTAATTTCTCTTTATGTCTTCTCTTGTCTCTGTTTTAAAAACCTAAGATTTTAGGTTTCAGTTTTCATTCTAACAAAACTTTTATTTCTGAGCTTAATGCAGACATAAACGAACCTAACTTGGAAAGAATCATTCAGGGCAAAAAAAATGCTATTGAAATATTGTAAACATGTAGTTGCACTAATCTTGGCAGAGAAACACAAGAAGCCTTTAATATGACAGTTATATCATAATCATAAACCAGTAGTTTTACATCATAAAACCACTCATAAGGTACTCACTGGAATGTTTTAAATCGACAAAAATCACAGAAGTATTTCAGGGAAAATAAAGTGTGCAGCCCCTTTTCCCATGCCTTCCTTACTGCCCTCTTGCAAGTAAAAAGGAAAAATCTCATTTAGCTCTGTGCTCCTTACTGCATGAAGCAGTAAGCTTCTTGGCAGGTTCACTGATACTTATTCTGACTGCTAAGCTTCAAAACAGTTCTGAACCTCAGCCATTTTATGAGGCCAGCAATGATTTGAAAATATCAATGTCTGTCATTTACATTGAACAAGTCCTGATTTCTTGGACTTGACTAAAAATCCATTCACCTGTAACTACAGAAACTAAAGAGACAGGTCAGGCAGTGGGACCTTGTGTATTGATGTATGAGCATTTTTCCATCAGCTTTGTGGAAATTGTGCTAGGTTTCTTTTTTTTGCAAAAGCTAGGTAAGTATGTTGCTGCTCTTTCGTGAAACAGATCACTTTTAATTCCTTTATTATTGCATTCGGATGTAAAATGCTTATCTGTAGAAGATCTGGGTACACACTACAAAATTTAGCTCAGAATTAGGCAACCATTTCTGTGACAACCCCCACATGGCACCAAAATAGCTTCTCTGAAAAGGAGTGATATGAGGCACATGATTAAATGTCAGTGAATTCTAAAGACTGTTTCTACTAGGGAGCACAAAGAAAGTGATCTTGCATTGTGCTCTAAAATGTCTTTACCCTGTAAGCTGATCTGCACAGACTGATGGTTCTTCCATCGTGCACTGGCTCTTTGACTCCCTTTTGACTCCAGAAGGTGCACATGTCCATTTGTGTGATCAAGATGCATGATAGGCTGAAATAGCCTGCCTAGGGAATGCTCTGCAGCCAGCCTCCTTGCTTTCAACTCCAGGATGTAACATGCTGCAAAGGGTAAGACAGGTCTGAGATAAAGAACATGGAGACAATACAGGTTATGAATTTCACCCGGACTAGAACTGGTAGCCAAAGAAGAGAATACAGGTGTGAAGCACTTTTGTCTATGTTTCTCAATGATCTGGGCAAACAGATTTCTGTCAACAGAAAACATGGCATAAGTGCCTTTGCATGGAGATTACTCAGGCATGTCACAGGCCACCTGCTGATGGATATTGGAAGGCTAATTTTCTATTTCCTCTGAAAGGAAAGCATTAGGCTTGTACACTGTGGTAAGTAAATAGTTTCCTAGTTGTACTGTATTTACAGAATATCTCTCATCAACTGCAGTGCATTTCTAAAAATTGCTCACATTTTCATAAGAACATTCTGCAAACTTCATGGCATGTTATTGCCCTTTCAGCTTTGCAGTCCCCACTGGTCTTCCCATATACCATATTCCCATGATAATTATTCTCCAGTATTTATTGTTAACCCACACTAGGGACTCTTTTTGTGTACTAGAAGCACTACAGAACCCGAGCCTGAACAAAATCAAAATCCGCAGTGATTCTCACCAGTGGTCACTTGAATAAACAGAAGTGCCTTGAGCATGCAAGACTTCTTACCATGTTACTCAGTATGCTGAACAAGTAACTACCTTACTGTACTTTAGACCACAGACAGATTTGCAGTCTTCTCTTCCACCTGGAGAAAACATTCTTAATGCAAGCCACATAATATACTTGCCTGTACACACCTTGAAAACACTGAGTTACACTGAGAACAACCCCTGATCCACAAAGACTGGGAGTTCTGTTGGTGCTATGGTCAGGAATTGCAGGTGCAGTGTGCTATAACTTTAGCTAAGAGTAATTGCCCGCTGCCATGGACCACACATATAATTCACCGGCCTAGATGTATTAAACCTGCAATTAAGATCAAAAGAACACATTTTAGTGGATAAAATATGGCGTGTGTGATCTTTCAAAGTACAGGCTGGAAATTTCAAGACTACACGCTGAAGTTTGGCTTTTCAGATACTCAGGCAAATTTGTATAAGCTGCTTGCTTTTTAGAAGTAACTAGCAATCTCTTTAATGTTTCTGAATGTTTAGTATTACGGACAAATAGGCCACCTATCTGCAAGTGCCCAATATGGACTGAGGAAACTAGGTTTTGGCACTCAGATACAAATGCTCCATGAAGCTTCTATTCACTGTAAAAATCTGCCTTTTTTTTTTTTATTTTTCTCCTCTGACTGTAAGCTGTTTTTCTCTTATGAAATTGCTTTTTTCCCCCCTCAGCTCAGATGGTTGCAGATACTTCCCTGGAATATACACAGAGAACAAAACTTTACAGTGTTTCTTGAGTCTGACAATAACGCCCCATTCTGACAGGGAAAACAAAACAGATATTCTGTGTTCATAGAGAGACAAGCTGGCAAATTTTTAATGTATAAGTAATATAATATTCTGGTACTTAATAATAGTAATAATAATAATAATGAAGATTTTAAATTTCAGACTGAAAAAAAAAATAAAAGGCTTCATACCTCAATATGTTTCTACTATAACAATCTTGTCCTTGTCTTGTTTCAATGATGTCTTAATAAAAAATTGAATATGCCTCTGACTTCTAAAATTCACCACATATTTGATCATTTTAATGACAGCTGAAGAACACAGGTAACACTGGAAAGACTTCAGTGGTAGTCCTGGTTTTTTAATATTTTGTTAATTTAAAAATACATACTTTGATCATTTTCTCTAAAGTTATCACTAAATTTTCAGTCTGCAGTCTGTTTTGGTTAAAGTATGAAAAAAACCCCCCTGATGGCAGAATTCAGATTTGCCTTTGAGACAGGGTGGATGAGGTTTTATTTTCCCCCAATTTTCTATTTATTGTAAATAAATTTTAAGCATGCTTACTTGATATTAACATTTCAGATTTCTTTTTTCCTGATTCATCTTCATATGTTTTCTTATGATTTTTGAAATCGTGTTTGTTCAAGCAACACTTAAACACATGCTTTACTTTGCAACTGTTTGAAGTTATATTTTAGACTAAGTGAGGTCATGAATAGGGCTGATTATAAGCATGTCTTCAAGATTTTCTTGAATTGGATCTTTTGTCACTAAAAGAGCCATTCTGCTCTTTCCGAATTCTGACTTGAATATTTCATACATATCCATTCTAGAAAAGTGAATCATTTTTTATAAGGATAATTTTAAAATAACTAATGCACTAGTATTGTCTTATTCATTGAAGTAGAAAATGTCAGTGTCTTTATTTTGCCTGAGGTCCTCTTCCTTACCTTGATCTCGTCTGTGTATTGTAACATAGGAAAACATTCTACTTAATGGTGGGGATTTTTTTCTAATGCTACAGGTGCAATATGCTGTAAAGTCCATGTCACCAATCGGTAGTTTTTGTTAACTGTCTCTGTAACAGATCTGCTTGTATTGGTTTGATTACGTATGCCTGGTTTCAGCATTGTTGCATCAGTTGTAATATCCTTTCTTATTTTGTTCTATACAACTCAGTATCCTTTCAGCTTCTAGAATTGTTTCTTAACTGGCAAGAAAGAAAATCTTATCTGCTATTTAAATTTTCAACCATCTATGTTCTAATTTTGCATTTGTATGTGACACATCATGTCTACCACACTAAATTATTCAGTAAAATTGAAAGCATTCAGGGCTTAACAGTCTGCATGGGTCAATTAAAAAATATGTCTGATAAAACTCTACTTGATACATGTGCCAAAAGTGACATGCAGAAGCTGGTGAGTAGATTCAAGTAAGCAGAGGGACTTCTTGACAATACTGTAAATGAAGACATAGAGAAAATCTGTAATGGTTACAATTTTTTATATGGAATTGTATAGGATTAGGAAGCCCTAGAATAAAGAAATGTATTTTATAATATCCGTGTTTCAAAGATTCAAGGCTGAAAAAAAAAAGAATGTAACAGTTTAAAATACAAGTACCCCACAGTACTGTAGGACTTACTACATGACACAGTCATAAGAAACTATCTTTAGAAATAACATTCAGGAAGTAGCAGATCACAATGACAAAATATCTTCCTTCAAAACTTTGCATCAGCTATGCATTAACACCTCATTACTCAATGGATTTTATTATCACATTCCTCTAAACATTGTTGCCTTTTAGATATGAGTAATATCATGAAACACTGCAGAAAAATTGTGGAATCTTCAGCTGTTATCTAAAAAAACCTTCCCAATTTGATGAATTTTAAACCATTTTGAAGGTGGGATACAGCACTTTAAACTATCTTTTTAAGATTCCAAACCATAAGAAAATCCAATTTGACTAGCCTTAGAAAAACTATAGTGATAAATATTGAATTTATGTGAGATGAAAACTTGTGAGACCTACAGAAGTATTTAAATGAAAACGAGCCATTTCCAGAGGTTTCATATTATATCTTTGGTATAGGATTCTACCTGTCTTCATTTAAATTATCTAGGATCAAATTCTGTGTATCTTGTAAGTAACAAGAGATGTTGTTTAGCTACAGGGCTAAAAGTTTGAGCTGTGTAGTATCCAGGAAAGCCCAAAGCATATTCTTCCGGTGATTATTTAGTGCCTCAGAAGGAAAAATGAAAACACCTAAAACCCAGAAACACAAAAATAAATGTTTCTTCATGTCAGTTGTAAAGATATTTACGTTGTATTTCATAGCAGTATTTCTAGGACCAAAACAACAGGGTCTTTAAAAAAATTTAGTCTTTACAGTGACTTAATAGGTTTTAAAGTTTAAGTAGTATAATATTCCTGTCTGCATTACATAGGTCTGCCATTTCTTTGGAACAGGAAGCATTATAAAATAAGACACAGAATCTCTTCTATAGAAATACATACAAAACTGCCGTACTATATGAAATCAAGGCTTTTACTGGCCCACAGTCTACACAAGGATATCTGTAATTATATAAAACATTAGTATTAAGTGCCCTAATTGGATTAGTTTGAAGTAATAAAAGATAATAGTACCAAGTAACAAAGCATCCTCAAAAAGCTGTATTTACTATGCTATTCCAAAAGAAAAATAAAAAAAAGAGCCAGCCAAGAATTCAGCAAGGAATTGATGTCAGATTCCTGTTTTAAGATTAAGAACTTCATGTTCAATTATTGTTTATTACTGAGATACTGAATACATGTTGGTTTGCTGTCTTTGGCCGTCTGTTTTCATTCAGTGTTTACAATGTACCTTTGTCACCTTAAAATGGGTTGTATTTCACCTGACTTTAGTCATCTGGAAGACAGTCTTCTAGTCAAAGGTAGGCCTCCAGGCTTCCTCTCACTGGAATTAACAGCGAAAATAAAGCACCTGCAAAAAGCAATTTATGTCACTTTTTCTAGAAAGAGATGGTTTGCAGTGACAGGTTCCCACACCACAGAGGTAAGGTATGACAAGCTGAGGTTGGATCTCTAACTTTTGGTAGTACGTGGGAAGAATCCCACTGTCGTAACTAAAAGGTATAAATGTAAGTGCAAGAGTTCACTAATGACACTCTACAGTTGATGTTCCTGCAAACGAAGATAAAATAACAAAATATGGTTTCAGTGTACAAATGATGGCTCCAAAGCCAGTCCAAACTATACATATCAACATTCACTCTTGAAGCAGAACAATGCCCAGCACTTTGCAATTTTCATCTTTTCCTATGACTCTGACATAATCTTGTATCCAGTTGCTGTGACACCAGAAGCCAAAGAACCATGAACTAAAGCTTACTCTCATACCCCCATCTCATTCCCCATGTGTGACTCTCACATCACACAGCTCAAAAGTTACCAGAATTTAGCAAAGCTGGAAGAAGAATATTTGTCCGGGTTCTTTGTTCATGTCAGCACATCTGGGAGTAAGATTCCTGTGATACTGTTATTAATGGACTGCCAGGATGCTGGCTAGTCCACGAGTAGCTCCACAGGCATTCTGGAAAATTTGTAATGTTGCAATAGCTTCTGCCTAGGAAAACAAAAACACAAAAGTAGCTATAAACACAGCAATACTACATCTATCTGTTTGGAAAACCAAAAAAAGAGGAGATAATTTCAGCTTCATTTCAAATTTTAATGACTTTCCGTAAAGCCCTATCATTCTGGGTACACACCCCGTGTTTACCATACTGATGTTTATAAACAACAATCTTCTTTACCTCAGTCTTTGTTTTTGCTAGGCAAAGCTCTTTCCTCCCACAAGACTGACTCTTCATTTCCTTTAACACTTGCACCTGCTCTCATTTTTCTTAAATGTACTTTTTGAATAAGCTGAGCATGGCATTTCTGATAGATCTAACGCTTTCTGCATTCCTACATGTCTCTACTGGAAATACCTCAGTCAGTATATCCTAGGGTCACAACTGCCTTTCCACTGAAAGACCCTGAAACCACAGAAATTCCAGTGACCCTTTAGAACTTCCCTTCTCTAGCTCTCACAACTACGCTTTAGGGCACCTTTAAGTGAGAAGCCTTGGAGCATGAAGTGCTCAAGACAAGAACCTTGTCTGATACAGAACATATGTGCTTAATTTTATATTTGGTGTATCATTCCATCAGCTTCACTTAGCTTTGTAGGATATTGGCCTATCTCCTCAGTCTATAAATAAATAATGACAGATTTATAAATAAACCAGTTTCTAACCAGCTGAAACTGTGTTATCTTTGTAGCTTTTACCAATCAATAGAGCAGTGTGAATGACAGGGACAGGTTCTGCAGTTTTAAAAAAATCTGGTAAAACAATAAATAAATATAGTTACACGTAAGTACCACATAAATATTTTGATGCACTAGCACAAAATACTTCATATGGCATCTCAGAATATGCCCAAGCCGTTTACATCCATGGTAGGCCAGCAAGTGCTTTTTAGCTGGCAGTTCAATGTTCTCCAAGTACAAATAGATGATCAATCATTCTTTGTTGTTATTGTTTTAAAGAACAGTTTGAAACCCAATTCACAGTGAGTGTTTGTACTCACTGCTCTTTCTGTTCTCTTATCAATACAAGTCTTAATATTAAAGAAGTGCATTGTTCTCATTTGGCTGCTGGAGTCACATGTTGGGCTCTACTGTAATTTTTGAAGTTCCTGGCTGGTGGGAGAGTGCAGGTGCAAACCTGCAGAAGAGACCAAAAACTCTGTGAAGGCAGGAAGTAAAGAGCATATCAATCTATTCAGAGAACAAACATACAAATAAAAACACTGGAGAACAATCCATTCCCATGCTGATAATTACTATGTTACAGTGTAGAGCTTGTGTTAAGATCAATTTGAATTTCACCTGTTCTGCTCTCTCACAGGAAGCTTACAGAAAGAGCTAACCCCCAGTGCCTGATTCAAAGCCTGATGCCTAGCAGAAGTTTAAGGCAGTGTGCCTGCACTGTTCTCGCGTCAGGACACATGGACGTCCCATTTTTCCATAAGATGTGGTATGAAGAATCCTTGATTTTAACTATGTGGTCACAAACCGGCCTTGTCATGTTTCTATCACGATGGGGACTCCATTCCTCCAATCTTTTCTGCCAGGGTGGAGAGGTCACAGGATGCTGACAGCAGCCAGGCAGTGGATTTCAGTCCCGGTGCCTGTTCTCGGTACAGCATTGATGAGCACCCAGTGCGAGGGCTGAAGGCCAAAAGGCCAAAAGCGCGGAGCAGTGTGATTGCCGAAGAGAAGTGGGTTCTCTGCTTTCCCAAGTTCCTGCTTTATAAGGCCCAGAGCGCTGCTCCCCGACTGGGGAGGAGTTGCCTGCTACTCACCGGGGCTGTCCTTTTCTTCTCGCTCAGCGTGCCTATTCCTGCCCCAGGGGAGCCCAGGCGTGCCCCTCAGTCCCCGACCCCTCGCCCTCCTCGCCCGCCGCCGCGGCCCCGGGAGGCCTTGCGGGGAGCCCTGGGCTCGGCCGCAGGGCCGCCTCGGGCAGGTGCCGGCGAGAGGCGCTGCCCGGGCCGCCGCCCACGCCCTCCGCTCCCCCTCCGGAGAGGAGACATCGCCGGGGAAGGGGGAAACTCCCCCGGTACACCCTCGGCACCCGGCGCCCCCATCCGCCTTTGAGGGTGCTGCAAAGAGGCGGCGGAGCGCTGCCACCTCCTCCTCAGCCTCCCGGTGCACGGCCCGGGCTGCGGGCAGCGCTCCTGCCGAGCAGCTCCCGCGCCCGCTCCGATCCCG
>VXAY01002697.1:265260-364463 GCA_013399855.1 Oxyruncus cristatus | reverse complement strand
TTTTTTTTTTTTTTTTTTTTTTTTACAGGGAATAGGGTTGCTTGGCTTCATGGTTTAGGTTTGGCCGTTTTTTTTAGCAAAGCAGTCATATGTTTTCTAGATTTAAGGTTCTGAGATTAGCCAATCTGTTGTTTGGTGGTGTTTTTTTGTTTGTTTGGTTTGATGTTGTTTTTTTTTTTTTTTTTTCTTTCTTTCTTTTTTTTGTTTGTTTGGGGATTTTTTATTTTTTTAAGGAATTGAAGAAGATTTTGGGATGTTTTTCTCTCTTTATCAGAACAGCACCTTTCTTTACCTGTGAATTTCCTTGCCAAGTTTTTATTTTGCTGTGAAGTTTAAAAAAACCCATCTTAATGAAAAGACAATATAAAGTGTGATTAACTTACTGATGCTGTTTTGCATATGATTTTTGGAACAATTTTTATGAGTACTCTTTGAAATGACAATATTGTAGCTTGTAAGTTATTTTCAGTATTTACAAAAGACACTGTCAGTAAGAAAGCCTATGATTATCCTTTTTATGCTCAAAGGAGGTAATTTAATTCTAAAAAGAATTTTATTATACTGGATGATAATTCAGATAACCATTAATTCATTTCAACTCTTTTTCTTGAGGACTGCATTACATTTAATGACATATTTGTCTGGTCACATTAATATAAAAGCTTTACCTTATATTTTATTTGTTTTTGTTAGCTGACACACATAATAAAGACACGTGCTTTAATGTTTGTGATGTTAGTAGTGTTGTATGTTGTTAACGGCTTCAGCAGTTTAGAGATTTATTAAATCTACTCCTTATATTATGACTTGCTGTAAACTTGCCAAGTGGCCAGTGAATGATGATGCAACTCTGCTAAATATGTATGTTCTCTAAATACTGTTTGCCTAGTGATACAGCGCTAAAAAGATGTAACCGGAAGCAACCTTGTCTCTTGAAAATTTGAGAAAGCAAAAAATAGGAAAATAAACTCCACAAGTAATGCTTTTCTTTCCCCCTCTTCCCATTTCATTTTATTTAGTAACTAGTAGAACTTTGAAAATGGATGCTGTGATTTAAGAACAAACAAAGCATGTGCAGGTTCCATGTAATATTTTTATTTCTAGGCAGATTGTTCTTCCATTTGCTTTTGTTTTTTGGTGTTCTTTTTTTTTTTTTTTTTGAGAACTTCAGTCTGTGGTGTCAAATCATCAGTTGACAGGATTGAATCAAGAATCTTGGCGTAGTTTCTTTTATAATCATAACTTGCAACAATGTCTTTGTGTGTCTACCTGTTTAAGTCAGTCTGTTAACATTTTCATATGTTTTGACAAGATAGAAAAGTTTGGGTTTCTTTCTTTCCACTACATTCACTGCTACCAGGAAGAACCTGAGGTGTTTTGTAGTTTTTCGTTTTGTTTCTTCTTGGGGAGGAGGTTTGGTTGTTTGTGATGTGGTTTGGGTTTTGAGAAACTTTGCTTATCTTTTCAGTCCAACAGATTCATGTGGGAATTCTCAGTTAAATTGAAAAAAAAAAAAAATCTTTAACTGTAACAGTAATACAAAATGAGGGTATGTTTCCATATTTTGCAACGTTCTAGGTCATTATAGAAGTGTATCAAATTGTTCATAGAAAATACAAACCATGACTTGAAATAATGACTGGATAATACATGCTCTCAGCTCTGTTTGTAATGTGGCAGAGAAGGGGTATTTTACTGCTCTTGACATCATTTTCAAGCAGTTATGTCAGTGTATCACAACAGTATCTGACTGATGTGATGAAGAATTGAGTAAAGTCATGTAGGAGGGACCATCTCCTATAAAATGAACCATCATCTGGGAAGGATCTTTAAGTGCTGAAGACAAATAACGCAAAAAATGAAAGGGAAAAGGGAAGGGAAAAATAATTTTGTATTCCACTTCTACTGTGTCATGCAAAAGTAGCTCTGTTAAATCCGTGAAGACCATCCAGGTACATGAATTACTCATTTGCATGAGTGTTTGCACATAACCTATTTGGATCTACCACATTATGGAAACTTTTGGTGCTGATCAGTGAGTAAATACTGTAGGGACATGCCTTGAATAGGAATTGACTTCTGATAATGCTGTTGTTTTTGTGACGTACCTTCAAGAAATTTGTGAACTGAAAAGGTTGCACATTTGTTGAAGGTACGTTTGAAAACTTTTTTAAAAGAACCAGTGAGACTCTGTTTCTGATAATTATTCCATTGACTGGAAGTCAAGCAAATAAGTGTCAGTAGTATAAATTTCAGTAAATAATTGCACACTCAAATCCTAGTAGAATCAACACTGCTTAAAATCCAAACATGTGAAAGTACATTGGAGCTGGAAATGTGAAGTAGTCCAGGACTCAAAAGCTAAATGGACTCTGGTCTAAATCAGGACCTGCCTGTAGAAGTTTCTACCAGTATTCCTTCAGTGTGGAGTATATAGAAACTCTCTTTAATAAGTTCACTATTGGCTATAAACTGAGAAATAAATTTTCATTAGTTTTAATAACCAGCATTTTGAATTATTATAAAAATTCAAAATAATCAAAATAATTAGGGCAATTGTCAGGCACTATGGGAACGTGGAGAGATAAGATTCTGGAGAACAGGTGGATATCTTGCAAGATTTTGAGAACTTGGTAAAAAAAAGTTTATATAGAGAATAGAAAGAAGGCGGTGAAGGCAAAGGAGGAATATTTGTGTGCTAAAATCAAGTGCTGAGAATGAATCTTTTTATGGTCTGGCTTCTGATAGAGTTTATTTTTGGGTCTTGTCTGAAAGTTTTGAAACTAAAGGAAAGAGACTTGAGATATTGTAAGGTATTATGATCTTTTTGAATTTATAGATAATTAAAAATAAAAGTATATGTGTGTGGATTGATGAAAACTACTTGGTGATGTACATTAACAATCAAAAAGACCAAGAAGTGTTCCTTCTGTTCTTTAGAGTTTTATTTCCATACATGTCATTTTTAGTTTGGTTTTGGGAAGTGGGAGGGAGAAAACGTAATTGTTGAAACTAATTTTGTTAAAGAAGAAAATCTAAAATCAGTATTTGTAAAATTTTTTAGAACTGATTGTGCCCTGTTCAGGATGAAGGTTTTCATTAAGGTTTTTGCATGATTTGTTTTTTATTGTTCAGATGCACTGTCAGCCCTTCTTGTGTAAGTGGTCCCATATTTGTATAAAGTATTTTCCAGCGTTATGCAGCCTGTAGGGTTTTGCTTACCCAGCTTATAGATTTTGCAGTTTCAGTGTTTGTTTTTAATCTTGAATTTGTGATTATATGACTCTGGATTTGGCAGTAGTCTTATGTTTGGAAAGCAAAATGCCTATTTTTCTATGGCAGTAAATGCTACCAGCAGTACTAGCAGTTGCACCAGCCATGTAGAACAAGCCAGGCATGTGTTACCAGTCCGAGCTGTGTGTATTTCATTTTGTGCTCTGTGCTGGACTGAAATAGAGCAATAGAAAACTGGAGAAGAAATCTGGAAGTAGCTCGTATTTAAGCAGTTCAGTGGAGGCGGGATGCTTCATATTTATCTGAATGCCTGAATGATGGCGCTGACTTTGGCTTGCTCTAAATGAGCACAAGTGTTAGACCTTTATGCTACAAAAATATGAAAAAAAAGTAAAAAATTGAAGGTTACAATAACACTACCTTTAAAGCCTTACCCACTCTAGAATCATAGAATATGCTGAGTTGGAAGGGATGCATCAGGATCATTGAGTCCAGCTCTTGGCCCTGCGCAGGACAGCCCCAGAATAACACCATGTGCCTGGAAGTGTTGTCCAAACAATGAAAGATGGAAGAAGTGGGCTGTCTGTTTAACACTGAAGTACATAGCAGGTTGCACACCTATAGCAGAGAAAAGACAAGTGTTAGTTGTTTTGACTGTACAACCTGCCTGATAAGTCAAAATGTAGTAACTGTTGTGTTCAGGTAGAAATGATCAAATTTCATATGCTTCTTTTTACTGATGTTAGATTATTGATCACATGGAAATTTCAGTTTAAAGGCATCTGCTTTTCTTGATTTTTATTTTTTTACTTGTTGACAACCTCTGATGATGTTAACCAAATAGTTAATTTTTATCTTTGAAGAAACTTCTTTATTCCAAGTGAGAGAGCAGATAGTTTTCTCATGAAGTTGGCTATCTGATTAGGTTTTTACTTTGCATAATGTATTGTACATTACCTGTCATGTTTACAAGGAGGGCCTTCTCCTCTGTCAGAGCACACAGAGAAGAACTGCACATGGGGGGTGATCTGTACTTCGCTGTTCTGCTTTGAAGGCAAGGTGAGTATTGTCTACAGTGTGTAATGGGGAAGGAGCAGCAGCGGTAGGAAGAGAGAAATTGGAGAAAGTGAGTTAATGAATGTTTTATTGAATGAGGGCTTATTTGCCATGAGTGAATTGAAGTAATTGGTCAAGACTAGCTGATCTTGATGTGAAGATGAACTTGCGTTGTTGCCTGGAAAGGAGTTTATTTGCTTCCTAAGGCTGGTTGAATTACTTGCTTAGATGTGCTGTAATCTGCATGACTGCTATTTGAAAAAAAGACTTCACTCCAGCATTGGAACAGAAAGAACTTTTTTTTTCCTAAGGTCTTGAGTTTCTTCTTCAAAGTCTTTCTTTCTTCGAGTGGTTTCTCGTGGCTGAGCTTCAACTAACTCAACATAAGAAAAAACAAGGTGGTTTCTGATTACAATGCTTTTAGACAACACCAGGTAATCAGGATGGTGCCTTTTCTCGGGGTAAAGCTCATCCCCTGAATTGAGTCACTGGTGAGCCTATGACTTTTTTTTTCATGCTTTGAATACAAATAACTTGACTGCAAAATCTATAATATTTGCTTATGTTTCAGTCTGGCTTAAAAAAGTCAAGAAACCCCCAGAAAGCATTTCTGCTGGTATAGATATCTAAACTGGCCTGGCAGAAGTGATTGGAGCATGTTGTCTTGGGCGGCAAGGTGGAAGGGGAGGAGGGAAAGTGGAGCTTCTGGTGTCTGCTCAGCTCTGTTACATTGCACCACATTTGGTGGTGGGTGCTGTTGTGAGAGAACATGGAGATGGAAACGTCCCTTCAGTTGCCTCTGGGAACTGAGAAATGGGGAGGCTATGTGAGAACTCCACACGAGAGCAAATCTGAGGAGAGGGGAGTATCCTGATAAAGATGAGTTGGAATGAAGAGAAGCTGCTTCAGCCCCTCTGACATTCCTCAGATCTTTCCTGGCTTCTCTGGTTTCCCTGTTTTTTCCTGCCTTCGAAGCCTGTTCTGCTGCCTTCAAGTGACTCGGCTTTGCTCGAGCACCTGTGAAACCAGGTGCGGGTTCTGTGTGCTAAATGCAGCTTTTGTGTATGGTGCACATTCTGATGTATCAAGGCATTACACCCCTGCACCCATGACATGCAGTCTAATGAAACTGGCTTCCTATTATTTTTAAACCCAGATTTCTCTTCATATTTTGCCTTATTATGCAGAAGGGGAGTGTGGTTGTACAAGGGATTAATTTTCATGGATTGCTTGTAGAAGATGAACTGTCCAGGACAAATAAGATGGTTTCTATTTATTTATTTATTTTATTTTATTTTATCTTTTAAATAATGAACATGTGTTCATTCATAGCAGTAAGTTTGCAGTTATATCCTTTCCATGTACATGTTTTCCAGTTCTGGAAGCTGTCTGAATAGATAAAAGGTTTCTTTTCAAATGCTCTATTTCTAAACTTGGAAAGAATATCTTCCAGAAGCAAGTGTAGTGTGTCTGTGCTGCTTCCGAAACCACAAAAAATAATTGGAGAGTATTAATGGCTTGCTTTTCAAAGCCTCCTCATTTCTAAACTGGAAATGGAAGTTTTATAGGTGCATAATTAGCCTGAACTTTTAATTTTACTTTGAACAATGTGACTTTCTCTTTTTTTAACACAAACAGGAGTAAACTTTGAGTTTTCATTCGGTGATTTTTCAATTCCTTTTGTGTCCCCTGTGATTCCTTACAGCTGTGTGGCACTTCAGCATCCCCCTTCCTTGTTGTCCACTTTCACGCCTTGTGATGTTTACCCATCAACTCTATCACATCACTGAAAATGCGATCTAAAAAAGGTGGTGGTTACAAGGATCTTGAAGAATACGTCTAGAGGATCACTCAAAAAAAAAAAAACACACACCAAATTATTCTGTTGAAAAATTTTAATTTGGAACTACTAAATCTCTTTTGGCTTGGGTGCTTTATTGAAAAAAAAAATGTATCAAAGGAAATACTGTCAGAATGCACAATTAAAAATAATGTAGTTTTTACACTTTTTACTAGATGGCTAGTATCGTGCATGTGCATGACTAATATTTAGTATGTCTTAAAGAAGACCACTTAATAAGTAATGTTCTTGGAGTATGAACAGTGGAATACGAGTCTTGTTTTGCTTGAGTTGACATGCTTGGTTAAAAAACTTGCAGTATCTTTATTTTTAATACTGAATATATTGCATATTTTTTTTACTCAAAACAAAGTTGTGTTTTTTCAAAGCAAAATATTAATTATTCCTTTTTTGATGGTTGTAGTAGGCATTAAGGTACTGTGACAGGTCTTACTGAGAAAGCAGTGTGGAAAACTGCTGGATTCTGTGTCCCTGCCAGTTGTTTCCATAGTTGCCCTGTTGCATTCAAGTTGTCCATGATGTCTGAGTGTTTTACTTGGTGCAGTGACTGTTTAGTAGATTTTAATAGTAGCATGTTATGTGAAGGGTAAAGGAGGAATTTCACTTTTCCAGATGTTAGTGCAAGCTTCATCTTTCATCTCCACAAAAGGACTTCGTATTTCTTTAATGGCAGAATGTTGATTTGCTTATTGTTGTGTTTTCTAAAGTTTGTCTTGACCTAATAGTGTTCTTTGGCCTTGTAATTGATAGACAAGTGTATGTTTGTGGAAGTGTTTTCCTTTCCTTTGTGTTCATTAGCCATTAATGTCAGAGTTCATCCCGTTTTCTCATGGTACATGCTGGTCCTCAAAAAAAAGAAATTCTGTTGTTAAGTTAAATGTTTAAAATGTTTCTTTCGTAGGACAAGGTAAATCAGCATTAGTTTGATTTTTTTTTTTCCTTTTTTTTTTTCTTCTCCTTTTCGGTTCTGCAATGAACAGTTTTCTAATTAGAGGACACAATTCCTGTTCTACTGGGTGTTATCTCAAGATAGCTGAAATTTATTTTAGCTGCATAAAATATGACTGGTAGTATTGTATACATTTGTTAAGCAGACTGTAATCGTAACAACTGAGATTAATCTATTGAGTGTTCAAAATAGTAATTTTTTCCTTCTCTAAATGTGGTGGTAAGCAGAAAACAGTTTGTCTTCAATTTCTGTGGTACAGTTTGCTGCTTTATTTCCTTTCCCCCATCCCCCTCCAATCAGTTTCCCACTCAAGCAGCTTTCTTTTGCTAGTTCCCCCCTTTCACAATGAGTCCTTAATGCTGACTCATAAGTTGTTGTGATTGCTTGGCGGTATTGGCAGGGGCATACGCATGTGTATGTGAGCACTCTGAGCACAAAAAGACACCTTCTTGCACCAGAATTTTTGGTATTAATTAGTTCAATATTTTGGCTTTTAAAGGTATTGGGGGGAATAGGTGGTTTGAGCTTTCATTTATGCTTATGTTCTGGGGAAGACAATTTTGAGCATTAGACAACAAATTCATGGTTGATTCTGCCTTTCGTGTATAGTGTCAGGAAGGCTTAAAATTTGTGCAGTGTTATGTGGAGTCATAGGAAACTTTGCTCTTGTTTTCGTGTGTCTTTGCAAAAGTTTGCTATGTGAGGACACTAGGACTGCTTTGTTTGTCAGATATGTACAATCATTTTATTCCCTCTTTGTAATTTTTTTTTCCTTGTGGACTGAACAATACAGCCCTTACCACTAAAACGCAGTGGATGTGTTTTCCTTCCAGCCAAACTGTGTGCACACTCCATAGGCCAAACAACGCTGTGTACAGCCTTTCTTCACTCAGTAAATAACAATGTAACTTGAATCGCAGCCAAAACTTCCTTTGCGAGCTTAGCTGTTGCTCTGATTTCATCTGGTAGGACCTGCTGTCCCAGATGCTGGTTCTCTCTGTCTGATGAGCCACAACTGGCCCCACATATCCCAAGTGGAGTTAATGAAGCGCCTTCAGCGCAGTGCTGCAGTAGCTACTGCTGTCAGGTCGGCTGAGGAAAAGAAACCTGCTATACATTTTTAGGTCTGCTTCCCAGTGCTGATGGAGTGCTTCTACATGTGACGGTTCCCAGGCTTGGCAGACTCTTCAGCAGGGATGTAAAATTTGAATTACATTTCCAGATGACATAATCTATTCTGCAAACTGGCAAACTTAGTCCAGCAACTGTTTTGAATTATTTGCTGGAAAAACAGTGTTAATAATGACAAAGGAGTTGCATGTTTGGGGGTATAGGGATGTGTAAATGCACCGTTGTGCACACATGCCCACTCAGCTTACGTACAGCTCCTGTAAAATATATATTGAGAGTCTTTGATATATAAATCTAACAGTCATTTTGAAGGCAAAGACCATGTCTTTCCATTCGCAAGTTAGACTTTCCTAACTCATGTCTGTTTGTTCCATAGTAGAAGAAAAGAGTACTACTTCATCTCTGAGTAAGGTATTTCTACTGTTCAGTGCATGTTGACTTGTTTAGTATGTTTTGGCATTTATCAACACACACAGAAAACACAAATAGTGTTTAGTGATAATGATGGCGATCAACTGGATGGAAAACTTACCTGTGTAGTCATCAGGCACTGACTCTGCCTGGGCTCGATGTAAAGATCAGATCACATAGTTCATCTGTCACCTGGTAAAACAGAATCTTATTCCAGAAGAAGCCACTAGTTCTGATTGCTTAGTTGTTGTGTATTTCTTTGATGTCAGGATTGTGGGGTGGGGCAAAAACAACTAAAGACAATTTTTTCCATTTATTTTTCCTCTTAGGAAGAACTGGGTGTTTGGCATCTGGTTGTCTGTAAGCTAAGAAATACTGACTTTCAAATGAGGATGCCAAATCACCAGTTGGTTTTGGAATTTAAGGCCACTTCTGGCATTACATTATACCAGTTAGATACTGGACGTTAGTTAAGAATTTTCCAAAGCACATGCTATTTGCATGTGGAATTGTTTTAAAATATCCTTTTCTAGTGCATAATTAAAAATACTTACACTCAAATTACAAATGCACTTTTTTCATTTTGGTTTTGAAACTGTCTGCTTTCCTCTGCTCCATGTCCCTACAGTGATTTTAATTGATAGCAGTGGCTCTTGGTAGTGACAAAAGAGTGGATCACCTGCAGTCTGTTCAGCTTTCTTCTGGATTTAGCCAGGAGTCTGCGCCCTTGGATGGGAACTCCATAAGCATTGTTGATAGACTTTTCTCTGTTTTCTTTTGATTTTTCCTTCTCATTTTTACTTATACAGTTCAGAAAATCAGGAGAAAGGCTTTTGCTGGGAATGTTAGACTTTTGGGAGGAGCTTTTCATGCATGTTGCTGGGTTATAACTTCTTAACCATTTGCAAAAGAAACCCTTGTATTTTCCTGTGTGACTTGTGGAAAACCCGTTAGCATTCAATGGCAGGATCTAAACCCAGAGAGTTCTGTTCGTCCACTGGGTAAGGAATGGACTTGGTAGTGTTTTGTAAAGAACTACTTTGTTTCCATTATAATGGGTAATATATTATAAAATCCAGTGAGACAATCCACAGACACCAAGAGGGAAAACTTATGCATGCCAATGTATGTTAATATTTGGGAACTGATGAAAAGAACGGGACTTTCTTAGAGATACACAAAACTAAATTTTCAGTGAGGTAAAGCATTGGTCCTGATATTTATCCTTTTTTTTCATGAAAACCATTGGACTTTCAGAGCAGTTATAAAAAAAAGAAAAGAAGAAAAGACAAAACAGACTTAGGAGAGAAGTTTTATGGAACAATGTATACATAAAAAATGAAGCCCTGTTCAGTAGTTGTCCTTTTTGCCAGCCTTAAATACCATCAAGAGTAAGATCTTTCTGGAACGTTATAGTCTGATAGAGCATAAAATGTGTTAGAATATGCATTTTTATTGTATGTAATTTAACTTCCAGCTGGTGAAATTAGGCAAAAAGGTTGAAAGGTCAGTCTGCTACAGATTTAACGCTGTTTGGCCTTAGTATAAATTTGTGAATAAGGCATAGTGAGGAATATCTTTTAACATACTCGCATTTTGGGAGATGTTCTATTTTATTTGTTGATGTAACATATTGCTACCACAAAGAAAATGTAAGCCTTACAGCTTTCATATGCTTCATTGGGAAAAGTGTCCTCTCATCCATTTTCCATGGGCTGCACTGCATAGCACTTAATTCTTAATACAAACTATAACTTAGAAGGATATTCAGACTGTAGCAGTCTGTTGGTAAAAACAAAATTGATTTTTATCACCATTTTTCCACTCAGAGAAGATAAACAGTAAATAAAGTGATGAGAATCTGGAAGACATGCTGTTGGTTGGCTGATGAGTGTTTGTTGGTAAATTAAATTATGATGACTTATGTTTAGATTTCTCCAGGGTTTTTTCAGTAGTTAAATGTTCTATTGTCTACAGGAACTGTAGAATAAATAAAAAAAATTATGAAGGGCAAGAGATAAGCCACCTACTCTGGAGTGACCCTATATTTACTATTTGGTATGTAAAAGTGAACTGCTGTTACCTAATTTCACATACATTAACTTGCCTTCTGTGTGAGTTTATAAGCATCATTTCTGGAGCTGTCTGCAGACCATGCAGGATACTTGAACAAATAATGCCAAAAACTAAAAAGGCTGTATTCCAAATGTGATTTGATAGCTGGTGAGGCAAGTGTGTAGGTGAACTCTAGAGCCTGTTTGCAATGACACGATATATTCTAAAATTTTGGTGACCTTCTAAGCTTCAGAAAAGTCCAAGTAACTTTGTTATCACAAAAAAAGCATCCTTAGGTATGAAAATTTACACCACATTCCTGAGGCTATTGAGTGTTCCAGACCAGTTCATGTTGGCTAATACAGAATACCAGATGTCCCTGATGAGCAGATCTGGGAAACCATTTGGCAGTAGCTAGTAGAAAATATCATTAGGCACAATGGTGTTGCAGAATTTCTGCTCTTCTTTGGATTTTGTGCATTTCATATCCCCTCTGAAGACTGGAGATCTGAGCCAACATCTGTCACTCCTGGCTACTGGCATTAGGATATTCCAGGAAGAAAAAATTCAGTTGCAAATACAATAAGGAAAATGGAGTGGTGAAGAATATAATGTCTGACTGTTAAGTAGTTGTAATTAGCTGGGGCATCTGCATAGGAAAGGGACTCCTTGGTTTCCAGAGCCTTTTCATGGGTTTAGCCAGGGCTTTTGTTGTCTCGTTCTCACAGGCATGCAGAGTAGAGATGAGGCTTAGGGCTCCCAACAGCTTCTGCAGCTTCTCCCCAACACTGTCTCATTCCATTAACAATTCCCAAGTTATTCTTACATACAAAGGTGCCTAGACTGTGTGTCCCCCCCCTCAACTTTGCCTATGTCTAGTCCCACTTTGTAGCATATATCCCACATGTTCCAGAGAAAACAATAGGTTATTTTACTTGTCCTTTTCCCACCCAGAATTAACATTTCTGCAAATACTTTTATTAGAGGGTAGTCACAAATTTTCATTTTGTTGTAAAATAAAGCCAGTTAAAGTGTTCCAAATCCACAAGACTCCAAAGAACATGTATTTTGACAGCTTCTACCAAAATGACTTAAGAAGGCTACGCTACTGGCAACTATAGTCTTCTCAAAATAGACCTCCACTGCAGAACAACATTATGCTGGAACAGTAGACTGTGGTGCAGTTGACTTTTTTCCCCCTTCCTTTTCCTGTTCTTCATTGATGCCAAAGTCGATACAGCTGAATAACCTGAGTTCTTATTTTTATTATGAAAATAAATGTAAAAATTATTAACAGGCATTCTTAACTTGAAAAGGAAAGCCTCTTATGCCAGACATATCCAAATATGAGCCTTTAATATTACTGGGTTTTTTCCCTATGGAGGATGCTGTTACATGTGATGGTTTTCCAGAGCTAAAATTAACATTAGGATAGGCTTAAAAAATTAGCTGAAAGCTATTTTTGTGCCGTCCTTGGAAGTTGAGTACTTACTGTTTTGTGTTGAGTAGTGAAAAAAAATAAATCACTCTCATGAATACTGATCTGGGATATTTCTATAACATGTTCCACCACAGCAAGTGGTAGTGTGCAGGTTGGGAATGCTTTCTTTATGGTTCTTTGTTGTTTTTTGGGGAGGAGGGATCACAGATAGAACTGCGGCGGCTCTGTTCGGGTGGTCTCCATGTCACCCTCCTATGGCTGTGCCGTATGCTCGTAAAGCCAGAAGAGGGAGCACAAATGAGGACCTTGTTCCTAAGGTGCAACTGTTAGCTCCGTGAGGCAAATCTGGGGCCGTGCAAATGCTGAGGTCACACACGTTAAGAGCCTTACTCTCTTACACGTAAGAGAGCCTTACTGTGTTAGACCACGTGTGCATAAAGAGTGGGAAGTATGAGCCTAGTGTTAACTCGAAAAGGAAGGAAAGGGGTTCAGTGGAAAAAGGGAAAAGACTAGGAAAAACTGTGCCTGGCACGAGGCCTTTTAAAGCAAAAGCAAATTATGATTTGCTCTTTGAAGTTAAGTCCGGTGTATTTGGTTTGTAAGATCAATGGGGCTTTTCATGAATCAAGAACAAATTTGTGTGTTGTTGTGCTGACCAGGTATGTTGATAGGTGAGACTTATGCTTTCTAGAGCTTATTCAAATGAGGTTTTTTAAATGTAATTATTGTGTCTGATTGTAGGTCCTGTAGCATATTCATAAAGTCTTTCTTGTTTTTTATAAGCATGCTGATTTGTAGGGTTGCTCATTTATAAATTAATTTGTATTTTTCAAAATTACGTATTTTTTGATGATAATATGCAAACACTGTGTGATGAGCATAGGTAGTGAAACCTGTCACTAGTGACAAATATGTAAGGACACTGAGGTGTTGATTAAACTTTGGGAATTCAGCTCCGTGATGTAGGCAGTAGATCTTTTGGTTGCAAAGGCCTGTTGACAGATATGTAACTATGAGAAATAAAAATACTGGTTTTTATTACAAACAAAATTATTGGCATTTCGTGAAGTTGTAAGGTACTGAGGTACCAGGGTTCCTTTGCGGCCGGGATAAAGGAAATATAAAGTTCATAAAAATTGAAACCTTTCTGGGCCATTTGGCACATTTTGAACACAGGGGTTTTTCCTTTGGGCTAAGAACAAAGGAAGATCCATCATTTTTGACAGAGGACACCTTGCAGCCAATCGGAAGGAGAGAAAAGCCCTTTTTGGAGAAAAGACACCTTTTTAGGCAAAAATGAATACATTAAACTAATCTGAAAAGGTGTGGAATTTTGTGAAACTATGAAATGTGTGAAATCTAATCCCAAGGGGTCTTTTCTGCATCAAAATTTGGTGTGAGACTAGACCCAGTGTGCTGAATAAATTCTTTTTTTTTGTTTCATGAGTTTTGCTGTCTCTTTGAATTCCAAGGAGAGATTTTTCCCACATAACTGCTTCCTACTCAAATTAGGAGGCTTTAAAGAGTGTAATCTTCTCTTGAGTGTTTTTTGAGACCTAACTTTGGCTGCATTAGCTTATTTGGGGAGTGTCATACAGCTGAATGATATTTTTGAAAGAATAATTAAAAAAGCAAAGCTGCAATCTTATTAGCTTCTTGCATTCTTTGGTTGGTTTTGCTTGTTTGTTTGTTTTGTTTTTCAGTTTATCGTTGGGATAGAACTCCAAATTTCACGTCTGCATCTATTTGCTTTATTACCTTAGATGTGCCATTTCCAGCGTTATGCTCGTAGACTTAACAAGCCTAATCCGGGACACTAAAGCAGAACTGTCATGTTGAAGCTACTCAGCTGAAGTGTCTTTGAAATCAGTGTAGAAAGCTCCAAGATTATTTTTTTTTCCTTTTTAATTTTTAGGGAAGATGTATTGATGTGTTTTATTATGCAGTTAGTGGTCCCTAAAAGAGATGCTACAGAAGGGTGGCCTCCCACAAGTCTAGTAGAGGTTAGACCTCAAATGGACATGATTTATATTTAGAAACTATACCAGTCTGAAGGCACACTGGGTATGACTTAAGAACAACCCTTTTCTTGAGACAATTTTTAGCTAAACTGTATAATACTGAGTTTGGAGAAAGTATTTTAGTGCCTAAGTGAGGAAAGACAGTCCAGTAAAACTGTGGTCTGTGCCAACATTGCATGATAAAACAGAAAGGCCCCATTAAATTAGGAGTGCTAGCATAATTCCTCTCTCTTCATACAGCTTGTTTACTGTCACTCACGGAAAATTCCAGGACTGCAGAGTATTCATATGTGCTGTGCCCTATAAAAGGCCCTATAAAAGCTGCATTCCCACAGTGCATCTTCTCTTCCTGTCTACTTGAGTTGCTCTGTTAGAGATCAAAAAGGAGGAGATTTTTGAAGCCCTCTGTTTGTTTGTTTTCTCTTGAAGAAAACTGAGGCTATGAAAGATCTGTGGTGAGCTGCCACTTCTCCCTCAGGATTTCTGTATCCCGTGGTCCTCATCCTTGTAAGTTCTTTGAGATTCACATGTCAGGAAGCATTTGATGCATTTAATCATCCCTATAGCAAGATAGCGCTTGGCTAATGACAGAAAATGGTGGTGACACAGGCTAATTTCACATCCTTTAGCAAACATTATAAATCAGATTATTGTCACACTGGCTGTGCTTGTGCTATATATTATGTTTTAGAACAATGGCATTATTATAAATCACAGAATATGCTGAGTTGGAAGGAACCCATCAAGATCATCAAATTAATTCCTGGCCCTGCAGAGGACACCCCAAGAATCACACCATGTGCCTGAGAGTATTGTTCAAACGCTTCTTGAACTCAGACAGGCTTAGTGCTGTGACCACTTCCTTGAGGAGCCTATTCCAGTGCTAAACCACCCTTTGGGTGAAAAACCTTTTCCTGTTGTCTGACTTATACCTCCTCTGACACAGCTTCATGCCATTTTCTTGAGTCCCGTCACTGAGAGTGAAGAGATCAGCATCTGCCACTCCACTTCCCCCCGTGAGGATGTTGAAGACCACAGTGAGGTCTCCCCTCAGTCTCCAGGATGAACAGATCAAGTATCCTCAGCTGCTCCTTATAAGGCTTTTCCTCCAGACCCTTCATCATTTTCATGGTTCTGCTTTGGACACTCTTTAATGACTTAATATCTTTCCTTTATTGTGGTGCCCAAAACTGCATGCAATATTCAAGGTGAGGCCACCCCACTGCAGAGCAGAGCGGGACAATCCCCTCCCTCGACCGGCTGGCGATGCTTTGCCTGATGCTCCCCAGGACACAGTTGGCCCTCCTGGCTGCCAGGGCACTGCTGACTCATGTTCAACTTGCCGTCGACCAGGACCCCCAGGTTCCTTTTTGTGGCACTGCTTTCCAGCATCTCATGCCCCAGTCTATACAGGCAGCCAGGGCTGCCCCATCCCAGGTACAGAATCTGCCACTTGCCCTTGTTAAACTTCATATGGTTGGTGATTGCCCGTTGCTAATGTCTCTTTGCAGGGCCTCCCTGCCCTAGTTTGGGTAGGAAGGGACTGTTAAAACCCCTCTTCAAGGAGTAGGGACATCTTCAGCTAGATCAGGTTGTGCAGAGCTCTGCCCAGCCTGACAGTGGATGTTTCCTTGAATTTTATCTTAGAAGACAGTCAAGGTTGCACAACATGATGGTACCTTCAAAGTACTATCTGGTACTTTAGATAGGTGATAACATGTTTTATTTATGACAATTTATAGCTGTTAAGGTTTGTTGGATTAGAAGGGATAATCAACGGGCTGCCAGCTTTTGAGTGAGCTTTGGCTCCAATCAAATCACAGTAAAGTTGCAACTCCAAATGCTTCTTGAGGGATCTTGGTGAAGAAGAGAGTTGCCAGTTGTCTTCTTAAGGCATGCAAGTAAGGAGTAGTAAGTCCTGTAAACGATGCAACTGTTCTGTCAGCTCTGGGTATAGGAGCAAACCCTGTGAACTTATAGTGTCTCTGCTTGCATATATGGAATTGAAAGAGTTCTGAAAGCTGAAAAAACTGCTGACTAAACTGTAAGCTGCGAACCTACTACCTGAGCAGGGAAAAAAGTGTGTAGTGTAATACCTGGGCACTGTGTTCATGCTCTTTCCTGTCTTGATTTACTCCATTTGCTGCTGCTTTTTTATTATGCTATATGTTTGATAAAACAAGTTCTAAAAGGGTGATGTGTGCTCCTGGAGCAAGTTAACAGTTTTTAAGTGGTTGCTGGATGTTGTCTTCCAGTTGCAGCTGAAGAAGGCACTGGCGCTTGTCTGGCCTCAAATTGTTCAAGGTTGTTGGACCCTTATAATTGGTGCCAGGGTTGGCTTGTGTGCCCTTTTCCTTTGACCTCCACAAGTCAAAATGATCTGGGTAATTCTATGCCATTTGAAAAATAATTCTTTTCTTTCTTAATTACTACAGTGGACCAGCAGACTTGGAGTGATTTTCTAGAAAATGAGGATGCAGGAAGATGTGGTGTGATTTTGTAGATCTCATTTAGATCTCCTTTGCAGAGAAATCTGGTATGATCTTCAGGGAAGGAATGAGTTGGTTTGTTGCTCTCCTCAGCTGGTGCAGCTTGAAGCTGAAGAAGAGCTTTTATCTGTAGTCCTGCTGTAGGAATGTAAAGTAGCACTAGTATTCTAATTATTTTCCTGGAAATCTGCAGCATTGCTTTACTTTCGTTCTCATCTTCACACAAGAACAGCCAAGCTTATGTGCTCTCAATTTAAATTCTGTGGTTTTTTCCACTCTGAGTTGAAAGTAGAATGTGTGTCTTAAGCATCCATTCTTAGCTTCTCAATCTTATTTTGTGGAATTAATACCGCTTGGTTAAAAATGATTCAGACCCTGCTTGGGAAGATAACTTGATGCTATGAAGAAGTCCAGGAGCCCACTGGAGATCTTGCTGAAAGAACAACAGGGGAAGAGTACTGAGGCCAGTAGAAAAGGCAATAATTTAGTCCACACAAAAAATCCTGTGGTTTACATGCATCAGTATTCAAGGCACAACTTGAGGTGGGTTTTGGTGTTGGCTTTTTTTTTTTTTTTCAGTCCTGAATATATCTAGTAGCCACATCAGCTATAAGCAGGTAGAAATTGGAGTTTAAGACTGAAGTAGTAAGAGAGCTGAGGAGGAAATAGCAAAGCAAGTGGAAATGATGAGGAGATAGGGGAAAGTGGCCAATGGGAAGAAAAATGAAATCACTTATCCTTAGAAAGAGTGCACCTGTTCTTGTCCCACTTGTACTCGCTGGTAGCAGCTTCTAAAACTAACTGCTATAAATCACCTGAACTGCGAAGGTTATGAAAAATTGTTCCAGCTTTTACAAACCTTTCTTGTGAAATGTTGCCTCAGAAGCATTCCTAGGCAGAGAACTGGTGAGATGTGCTTGTTTGTACACATTTTTACTACCACTTTAAAAAGAAATGTTGGCAAAGCCTGAAAGAAGACTAATTACAGCTTTGCAGTGGAGGTCTTAATATGGTTGTGGATGACATTGCCTTTTGTTTGTGGAGCAAAAAATAGAAGTTAGGGTGAAACTGTGAAGCAGGAAGCAGGGACTGCATTGTTAAAATGGCTCTTAAATTATTACTTCAAGAATGTCAGTTGCTGGTGATTCAGGATACAGTGATGACAAGGGAGGGTTATTCCAGATGGATGCAAATGATTAAACAGCATGCAGAAGAAATGAGAGAAATAAATGCGTGTTTGGGAGAGAAATAGCAGGGACAGAATGACTGTTTAAAGAGAACGAGATAAAAATCAAACCATTCCTCAGTTTTGAAGCCAAATCGGCACCCCATTGACTCATTAAATTGTTCTTTTGAATCTAGAAATTGGCTTTTCAAAATGTCACCTCATCAAACAGCAAAGGGATCCTGGGGGGGGGGGGGCGATGTTAAGGCCAACAAATTATAAGCAGAAGTTCTTGCTATTTCAGTTCTGTCCACTCAGTGTAGCTTTAAGTTGGAGACTTAATAAATTGTGTTTGCTGACATTTGTATATATGCTGTATTTCCATTCTTGTTTAGCATCAAGCAGGATGGTCATTTAATCTTAGTGTATACAGAATCACTGAATGGTTGAGGATGGAAGGGTACGGAGGTCATACCTTTGGAGGTCATCAGGTCCAGTCCCCTTCTCAGAGTGCCTCTGGTTGAGTTTAGAATATTTCCAAGGGTAGAGACTCCACAACCTCTGTGTGCAACTTGAACCAGTGTTCAACTGCCCTCATTGCAAGAAAATGTTTTCTTTGTTCAAATGAAATTTTCTGTATTTAAATTTGTGCCCATTGCTCCTTGGCTCTGTCTTCTTTACCTCCCCAGCAGGTATTTATACATGTGGATATGCTCCCTTGAGCCTTCTCCTTTCCAGGCCAAGCAGTTCTGGCTCTCTCAGCCTCTCTTTGTCAGATGCTCTTAATCATCTTTATGTCCCTTTGCTGGACTTGCTCCAGTATGCCCGTATCTCTCTTGCTTTGGGGAGACAAGAGCTGGACCCAGCAGTCTATGGGTACCTCACTGGGGCCGAACACAAAGCCCTCCCTCAGCCTGCTGGTATCACTCTTCCTAATTTAGCTGGAATGTGGACAATTCTGTAAACGGAACTATTTTATGAGGCACTTGAGAGCTTTCAACTTGGAGTTGTCGTGCCATCAGCCAGGGGATGCTGTGTGAGACGGTGGTTTCCCTTGGGTTGCTCTGCTGCTCTCATGTCACATGTTGACTCTTCAGGTAGCTGAGAGAAAGCAGCAACTTGTGGCTTCAGCTTCTTGGAGTGCTCAGCTGCCAACAGGGAAACAGCAGTACTTGGATCTCTTCTTTGGAAGATGGTTCTAGCGGCTGTGAAGTAGAGGGATGTCAGGGATCTGGGGGAGATGAAACACAGGTAAATGTGTTGTGAAAGGAAGGACTTGCCTGACTTTGCCATTTTAAAATTCTAATGGCCTGTTAGCTTATTTTGAATGTAGAAATTGGCTTTACAAAATGTCCCCTCATCATACAGCAAAGGGACCTTTGGGGGGGGGGGTGGTCAAGGCCATTAAATTATAAGCAGAAGCCCTCACTGTTTTAGTTCTGCCCATTCAGTGTAGCTTTGGGCAGTTTTGGCCAGCCTGCCTGTGAGCATATTTTTACTTGTTTCGGAGTACTTGAAAAGACTTGAATAATGCTTATTCATTTGTGATTTATGCACTAGCAAGGCTTGCATCCAAAGACACATCCTGTGAGTGTCCCTTGGGCCAGACTGGTCCATTAACTTGTAGTATATTTGCTATAGGCTTCCATATTCCTTTTTTTTTTTTTTTTTTTTTTTTTTTTTTTTTTTTTTTTTTTTTTTTTTTAGTTTTTATTCATAGCTGATATGCTTTCTCTCTTACTTTTCGTCTTCACTGGGACTTAGTAGTGTGGTTTGGTCTTTATTTCGATTTTTGGTTTTATTGTTCAGAGTTCTGTTTCTTTGCTTTAAATCCATCCCTGAAAAAAAAAATCCTCCCAGAAAATAGGTGATGCATTTACCGAAGTTATCACTAAGGTTTGCTTAGGATTAAAAGTTGGGTAAGAAATTTGTCCAAAACATTTTGTTTTGTATCTGGAAGAGAAAAATGCTTCTGTCACTCCCTTCCTGGTTTACTGGAAGATCTGTGTGTTTGATAGTTGCCAAATGCTTACATTGTGATGCTGGTGATTTAATGAGGGAAAGAAATATTAATGTTAATAAATTAGCAAAGATTAATATTGGAAGCAAGAGGAGGATTTTTTTTTTAGATCTGTATAACTTCTATATGAATCATTAAACTTGTAAAATATGAGCTTACTAAATTTTGAAAAATACCACCTTACAAAGGATGTTATTTAGGAAATCCATCATATTTCACTGGAAATTTAAGAGAAGCAGTTTATTGAGGTATGTACATTTTGATAAACATGGATTTGTACTTTGCACATTGTAATCTGCTTCTGTGTTTTTCTTATGCTAGTATTGACAATTTCAGAAATAACTAGGAATTGCAGAAGAAAGCCTGTGATACTGAAGCTCCATCATACAATGCTTAAACGAGTTTGTCAGTCTGAATTAATCAGTTGTAAAGTTTGTTCTCTAGCTTACAGTTAAAATGAGCTAATAAACTACAAATAGGTTGTTTAGCTGTAGTTGAGATTCTTGTAAATTATATCAGAGTCTTAACTGTAAATCCAATTCTAATACTTTTAAATTAAGGTATCACCTTAGCATAAAAAACCCTGACTGAAAATTTGTTGAAGTGATATGGGAACTGATAGCCTCATTGAGGGTCACATAGAAGAGTGTAATTTTGGCTGCATTGATCAAATCTTGGTAGAAATGCATCCAAATACATTAACTATATGATACAATAACCTATTTCTGCAAAGATTTGTCTGATATGTTAGCAACATTTGTATCTAACACAAGAAACTCAAAGTGATACAAAATATGAGATCTCGTATATAATGAAGCCTTAGCTTCTTTTATCCGAAGACAGGAAACATTTGGCAAAGATCTAAAGTCCAGAGTATAAAATACCGAACACTTCTTTTCATTGTTGATTTCATTATGTTATGTCCTCACATCTTCAATTTTAGATTCCTTATGTTTAAAATATTAATTTTTTTTTAAAACTTTAATATTTTTTTCCCAGTAAGAAAAAATAGCCTTGGTAGGGAAACCTGGAAGTGCTGTATGATAAGGATGTCAATTTTTTCTCTAACTATCAAAACATTTTCTGCAGTGCTCAGTGAAAACTAGAATTAATCTGAATGAGGATTGAGCAATTTCGACATATATTATGTCAAAATTGGCAAATAACAATGCAGGGCAAAGTGCTGACAGAGCAACTTTGCCTTTACTTGAATAGTCTTTTTTTTTCTTTTTTTTTCTTTTTTTTTTCTTTTATGGCACATGTATATTTCTGTGTGTAGAGTGGGATAGTGCTCTGACAGAGATCAGCTGCTTAATATTTCATTTTGCCCATGTCTCCTCTGGTTCAGAATACCTGCATCTGTATTCTGCAGTGTGCGCAGAACTGCTTGTTTTCCTCAAAGCTGCTCTGTGGCTCACTTATCGTTGCATCTGCATACTGAAAACTATACTGATTTTATTTTACACTGCTTCTGTAAGATTAAACAGCCTTTTGTTATTGTTTACGGAGGGGGAATTGACGTATGAAATGATTAAGGCTAAAGGAGTTGAACATCTAGGTGTCTAGCTCTTCCCATTGAGTATGGGACACATAGATGTGATTTTTTCATGGTGCTGTTTGTTCATTTTTGTAGCCCTCTTCAAAGAATGAGAACAAACTTGTGGGGATTTTTGGTTTGTGGTGGAGTCTGAAATTTATTTTAAAAAATATTTATTTTCCATTTTTGCAAACGTTAGAATCCTTCTTTCTGCCATAGATGAGTTTATATCAGTGTGGACATCATTTCTCCTTAGCACTTCTGCTAGAAAAAGGCTCAGTTCAGCATCTGCAAAGGACAAGCCCCACAGCTGTAGTTTGTAGACACTTTGGCTTAAGTGATTTGGGAGATCCTGCTTATTCTGTAGACCTAGATTTTTATTTTCTTTTCAAACCTGTCCATCTGGGAAAAGTTGGCATTTTGTATTCTTGTGTCTGTACAGTTATTGTGTGTGTGTGCAGATATATAGATATATAAAGAGGGTATATATATATATATGTTCCTTGTTTTAGGTGGTTGGTTTGTTTATGTTATTAAAGACATAATCCATTATCTGGAATAACAGTAATCTTTTCATATGCCATATATGGAATCTTAATATGCAGAATTTCAGCAGTTGGCTATTAACTTCTGTATCTGTGATTGAGATAGAAAATATAGGAGTATCATGGATTTCACAGCTGTTCACAATTGTGTATTCTGACTCCAGACTTCTCCCGGCTTTAGTTTGTTTAAAGCTTCTACCACTGCTAGAGTTCTTCTGTCCCATCCATCCCCCTCAGCAGGTTTCTGTTTCCCTGACGCTTCCACGGTGCTTTTCTCGAACCCCTGTTTGTGTTGGCGGCTTCTGCCATCTCAGCTCCTCGCTGCGTGCCCGCGGCCGCGGTTGCAGCACTGCCGGCTCAGTTCTTGTGCCATTTGCTGTAACAGCTCCCAGTCAAGAGGATGCAAGTGAAAACGCGTCTCAGGCGCTTCGATTTACCGGTGGAGCGCCCTCCATGGCTCTCTGGGATTAGTGCGTGCTTTTTTTCTTCACTGGATGCATAGACGGCAGGTAAGGAAGGGTATGAGCGTTCCCTTCATTCAGTCAGGAGGAAAGAGTGCTTCAGGCCTCCCCAAAAGGATGCCCGTCAGCAAGATTTGTCCCTGCCAACTCTTTTTGTTTGTTTGTTTGTTTGTTTTAAAAACGCTGCTAACATAATTACATTTTCATGAGAACAGCAGCCACACTGGTTCAGATCAAGGAGACTGGTTAGCCTAGTTAACAAAACTGTATTTACCTTAGATAGAATTAGAAGTCTATAAATTAAGCCATGTACAGTGAAATGCTGAAGTACTTGCTGGGAAGGGGTGAAGTATGGAAAAGCATGAAAATACTTCTCCAAAAATTAACCCTGGAAGAAGGAATATGGTAAGGATGGTGAGAAGCCTGTTGTATTTTGATGTATGATGGAAATCTGCAATTAAATACAGACTCTGTTAAACATGGAAAAAACCAGCATGGACCCTTTCTGCTTGGCACTTTTTTTTATCTTGTTTTTTTTACTTTCTGAGAAGCAAATGTTTAAGTAGTGATGGGGTGGCAGTGGTAGTTACTGACCCAACCATAGTGATATGGCTGACAAAAGAAATAAGATTATTCTGTTGTACTTTCAGTTCACCTCTTTTCTGTTTCCATGGATATTCAGGAAGAGGGGTAATGTAGAATTAGCATTTTCCAATGAATGAGTAATTATACCAGAAATTTCCTGTTGATCTTGACAGCTGATTTCTTCTTTTTAAGGAATTTGCATTTGTAGCTTTAGGATGTTGAATCATTAAGGTTGGAAAAGGCCTCTTAAGATCACTGAGTCCAACCTTTGACCAAACACCACCTTGCCAACTAGACCACAGCACTGAGTGCCACATCCAGTCATTTCTTTAACACTTCCAGGGATGGTGACTCCACCACTTCCTTGGGCAGCCCATTCCAATGCTTGACAACCCTTTCAGAGAAGAAATCCTTCCTGCAAATGTCTTTTAATGCCATCACTGGATTTCCTCTACTGGATTAGAAAACTGTACCTGTTATTGGAAGAATATTGCACCACAAACTGATTGCTGTGTTGTTATACATTGGCATTAACATGATTGTTATGTTTAAAAGCTTATTGAAATTGAATACTGCAATCGTACAGTCTTATTCACAGAAGCAGGTTTTATCTTTTATTTCATAAGCATCCACAGATCTCAGAGTATGTGCTGTGACCTTTTGGGGTTATTTATCTTCTTTCTTGTATGCACAAGAGCTTGGGTGCTTTAATCGGTGTTTGCTGAGAAGCAGTCAAATTGCCTCTTCTGTACAAATCTGTCTTTGTGTGTGTGTGTGTGTGTAATCCATGTTCTCATTGATGCATTAAAGGTTTTGTTGAAAAAATGTGAGTCGTCTGTATCAATATGTTTCTTAAATATATGTTAAAACTTTCCGGACACTAAGATGCTCTATATAAGAATATACTTAAATGTGCTCTAGCTTGTTAGGATGGGTGAGATGTGGTGCCCCTTTCATGTGTATGTTCCCTCAGTTTGCTAATCCGAGGCTTTCTGATCCAACTATATAAACCATTGACAAATTGACAGAGATTAAATAAATCTGATTTATTCAGTTTTCTTGTGTGTGTAAGTAGGTCTGAAGGACTGAGAAAAAACCCCAAGTTGCTTGTGGTGTTTTGAAAAGTCTTTTGAAACACTGGAATAAATAATTGTTTCTAATATGAGATCTGATTATGCACTAGAGGATTGAAAGACAAAAAAAATGTTGACTTTAGCATCACTAGAGCTTGCATGAATGAAGTCAGGGCCAAGACTTGATGACAAAAAAGTGCGTCCAAATTGTACTTTCAGATCTTAGGTACTGGTGTAAAATCTGAAGTTCACAATTTAAAAATTCAATCTGAGACAGACTTTTTCCACAATTACATTAATAGCAGCTTCAAAACTTTTTTGTTCTTAAGGTTGCACACTGTGCTCTCCCCCTGTAACGCTAATGGCAAAAACCTGACAGTTTTATCCTAAGTTTGTGAAACACTTGCCTAGGCATTTTTGAAGCCAGTACTGCTGGTATATAGCTGTCCAGGTCAGAAAGGAAAGATAGCAAGGCATACCAAGTGGAAGACATCACTTAGAACGATGCTAAATTAGTTTATGCCGAATAATTTCAAGGTGCAGTCAGCTTTGTTAAGGTTTTGTGTCAAACTTTCCTGAGAGGCAAAATGACTTATTCTTTGTTAAAATGTAATAAAAATGTTTAAGAACTACTGAAACTAGTCGAAATATTTACTTTGCGTATTTGCATATGTATACGATTTTCCCTTTCCCCCCTTTTTTATAGTGGATTTATAGTTTTCCACATTGGTATAGTGCGTTGTGCTAGAAGCCTCAGGTAGAATCACAACCCTTTTTTATCACACTGCACAAATAAATTCATATTTATAATGAGGCCAAACTAAGCTCAGTAGACTAAAATATTGATACAAACCCCTGCATGTACTTAGAAACAACATTACTTTTTTCCCTAGGTTCTTGCTGTCTCTGATCTCCCACTGTGTGTTTTTGGTTTTTTTTTTTTTCCCCCCCACTGCTGTCTCAGCCTCTGATTTTGTGCAGGTTATGTGAGGATGTATGTAAGTGCAGTCTGTTTGTGAAAGAAGTATAAAGTTCTGGGCCCGCAGACAGTTGTGGGCAAGGATTCTAGAAAGATGTTGGTTTAGGGGAAGGAAACATATAAAAAGACATCTACAAAAAGTGACCTTTTGAAAAATCTGATCAAATCGTGCTTGTTTACTGACAAGAGAAACAAATTTTCATATATGTAAGAGACTGATGCCAGGAGAGAAGCAATAATCCGCTTTCTATTCATAATGGGTAGGACAAGAACCTTAATGTAGAGCTAGAATAATGTGGGTTAGATGCTAAAAAAACCAGAAAGACAAACAGAAACTAGACAAAGATAGTGCAGAATACTTCAAGCAGCAAGATAACAAGCTCCAGAATAGGTTACTTGGAGATTGAGGAACAGATTGGAAAATTCTCTGTCTGGATTACCATGGAGTGAGGCCTGGGCTACCTGACATCTTCAGGTCATCCTCTGAGTCTTTTGCACCGCCCCCCCATTGTTTTGTTGTTGTTGGTTTTAGGTTTTTTGGAGGGTTTGCATTGGATTTGCATTCCTTAAGGATCCATACTGTATATTATGAATATACGATAGTCTGAAGTTCCCATATTTTTATTTGCAATAACATTTTGCAGGCCAGTAAGCCCTGCTGTCCAGTGGATGTGTGTGTATTTTGGTATTTATGCTCTCCAAATTAGGATAATTTTTGTACAGCTCCTGCTTTTGTATGCTGGAGGAGTAGCTGTATGCCTAATGAAGTGGTTTCCTACATAGCAATCAAGAAACAATTTCGTTTCAGAGGCCAGTTCTGCTTCTTCGCTTAATCTCTTTTCAGATACACCCTTGGAGTACAGGTGGTGTTAAGGAGGAGATGAATATCTGGAAAATGGCACTTTAGGGGCATGAGATGCATTTACATTCAGTCTGGGAATATACTTGCTGCCTGTGAGTCAGCAGTGTCAAACAACTATGCGGCTGAAGAGAAAATGATAAAATAAAAAGGACTGAAGTGACAAAATGAGTGCAAATTATGTAATCAGTGTTTCTCCTTTTATCAAAATATTGTTTCAAACCTAAATGAGCTTTGCCAGCTAGCAGTAACGTTTTGAAGTATTAGAGTAATAAGCATTCTTAGAATTTTGCTAGTTTTGATGTAGCATTAATTTTCAGTAATGCTGTGTTAATACCTGGGTGACATTTATCACAGCTACTAAGTAGTAGAAGTACTGAAAAAGGTTAAATATTTTTTTCTAAAATATGCATGGGAATAAAATCCTTTCTATTATATGAAGTGAGATCATATTGGAGAAATGTGTTGTTACCTGATAGAGACCCTTAGTTCCATGTACAAACGTTGGGTGACTTACTGAAAATGAGGTATCTGTAAGGGTGCTGTGTTATCCTGTGCGGTTTATTACTGCTAATTTATTTATCTTGGCACTGATTCATATGACCTAGCAATTTTAAGGTCTTGCAGGACCATTACATCGTATGGGTTAAACTCTGTATAATACAGTCTTTTAATGACTTTTTGCAGTTACCTTTGTGTTAGGCTAGTTACTTACCAGGGAGTGCAGCTTCTAGAAGTGTTTGGTCTTTGTTTACAGATGTGGAAGTACAAAGAAGATGTATTGCACTCTAACTTCATCAGTAGCTAATGGTCCTCATTGCTGAAAAATGTAATTAAGCTCTGTTTCTACTATGAGTTTGTCTGGCTTCACTTTCCAGGCATTGCCCCTGGTTTCTTCTTCAGAGCTCCAATACTTAATTGTTAGTGAGATGTTTTTACTCTCTAATGAAGTCACCTTTCAATACTCTTGTTCTAAACTAATCAGACGTCTCTAACTCTTGCTGTAAGGCATTTTCTCTATCTCTTTGTTATTACTGCATCTATATGAATTGTTTTGGTTGTATTTTTATTAAAAGGTTTAAAGGAGAATTGCACATACACTGTTAACATCTGCCTCCCCAGTGCAGTGCAACATACTAAAATCAATACTCTTGCTGTTTTCGTGTTGATTTATCAAAAGCATTGTTCTGTACTTCTTCTTTACTGTGACATCATCCTAGGAGCTCAGATTCACCTATTAGCTCACTAGGAATTTTTTAGAGATGTTCCCCTTCAGAACATTTGTAGAGTTCTGTGGAATAGATTAGAATATTATATGCCCAGCTATAAACTTGAGATTATTTCCCTCGTCCCTCTGCCAGCTGTGGCTTGTATCAGCAGCAACCATTTGTCTCCTGGGTCATTGGTGAACTGTGAAGTAGCAAAGGACCAAGAACTGTTCTTGCTGGGTCCTGCTGGGTTACAATTTTATGTGAAATAATGTCTTTTTAAAACTTAATTATGTTTGGAAATGACTTGATTTTTTAATCAGAATAATAAGTGGATAAAACTATTTGTCTTTGAAAATGCCAGATATACTTTATCAGCATTCTTTTCACATTTAGTAATAGATTCCCCTTTTTTAGGTGTTGACTTTTTTAGCTGTGGACTGTAGCAGAGCCACTAAGTTGATCACAGAGCTGGAGCACCTCATATGAAGAGAGGATGAGAGAGTTGGGTCTGTTCAGCTTGGAGAAGTGAAGGCTTCAGGGAGACCTTATAGCATCTTCCAGTACCTAATGGAGGCCTACAAGAGGGCTGGAGAGGGACTTTTTACAAGGGCACGTAGTGATATGACAAGGCGGGAATGGTTTTCAGATGAAAGAGGGAATGTTTAGATTAGATATTAGGAAGAAATTCTTTACTGTGAGGGTAGTGAGGCACTGGAACAGGTTGCCCACTGGGGTTGTGGACTCCACATACCTGGAAGCATTGAAGACAAGGCTGGATGGGGCTCTGAAAAACCTTGTCTAGGTGGAAGGAATCCCTGCCCATGGCAGGGAATTTGGAATTAGGTGATCTATAAGGTCACTCCTTCCAACCCTAATAATTCTATGATTCTATGACTTCCTGTATACATACATTAATTTTAATGCTGGCAGGCCTATGTCTGGATATATTAATGTAGATATTTAAGAATTTAGTAACTTGACATCTGAAGCTGCTTTTTCAAAACCAAGAGGAATAAAGAAATCCTCCAGTGATGCTCAGAGCAAAATTTCTGTTGACTTCTCTGAGGCTCGTATTGTACACACCTGGACTTACGTATGTGAAACTTTTATATCTGGATGCTCTAAATAGGATATATATCCAGTTTTGTTTCTACTTAATAATTTAATTTATTAAACAGTTTATTCAAATCCTAATGTAGAAAAATAATAGGCCTCTACCTGTCATGCTGGCCAACTAATAGTGTCTTAAGAAATATTTTGTTTTCTTAAGTATTTGAATGTGATATCTTAAATAGGGAGACTTGGGAAAAATGTTTGCCTTTCCCTTCTGTGCTGAAAGCCACCTTGCCAGTCCTCTTGTGGTTACAGAGCAAATGCATATGTATGCGAGCAAGAGCGAAGTGGGTTGCATGAGCAATGACCAATATAAAGGCATTCTCGGTGGGGTCCATGACTTACTGTCAGTGCCTAGGTGAGTGTTACAATCCCTAAAAGTTGGAACTGGCAGGTTGATTCCAGGCGAGGCTGTGCCTGCATTGCCACTGGGGTTCAATTCTTGCAAAGGGCAGTTAGGTGATCCCAGGGGAGCTGCCTGGAGCTGTTGGGAAGATGGATGATGCCAGGGATGTGTTTGCTGCTTGCCTTTCATGGGAGGCGAAGGAATGTACATGCTTAATGTACCTTCAGAGGGTGGAACAGTGGACAGTTATGGAAGCCCTTTTCTTGATGGTAAGTACTCTGGTTGTGTGGTTTGGTCTTTTTAAAAAGAAGTGGTGTTTATGGAGATGGAGGAGGGTTGAAGATGGAAACGTAAAAAAAGGTGGGTCTTTGAATCAAAGGGAGAGCAAACCCATTTTTGACATACAGAGTATGCCAACAGTTTATTCAGTGAATATGTAACATGTTTATTCAACAACCATGTTTAGCTTATATTTTTGACTATTAAATCACTTAAGACTTCTTACTAAATTATAGTTCTGTTTTACTGCAGTAGTTCTCTTCAATTTCTTGTAAAAGTATATTTCCATTTGCAAGCATTTATTGATGGACATGCCTTTTTTTTAACCCCACATGTGAGTAGAAATGCTATTTTTAGGTTTTAGGGTTATTTTCTTCTTTCTTTCAGCATCTCTGTGGATAATCATTGCTCTTAGGCTGCAGAATTATATTAAACCCAGAGCACTCTTTCTTCCTATGCTTTTTCATAATATATTTTGGAAATATTTTTCTTAATGTGCTGTTTACAATAAGTGGTATAGATTTATGGGTAAAATTCATTACTTTTTAAATTTCATAATTTCTAGTTTGTAAGTCACTGCCATTAATTTCCTAGTTCTGTGTTGTGTTGGAAAAAACGTTATCTTCCTGCACTTACAAAGAACCTAGAGCAGTAGATACAAAATGAGCGGAAAGACTTCACATGTCTTTTGTTTTTCACATTTAATTGTTTTACAGTTTAATGTAATTATACTTCATATACTTTACTGCTTGTGGCTTTACTAACAGAAGTCACTTATGTGCTTCTGTTTGGATGTGACTATTTCTATGGGTTTATTGTACAGGAGGTAGATAGATAATCTAAGTTTTGCCATTCTCCCTTATACACCTTTGGCTGCAGGAGAGAGGTAGAATAGGGAAAAAAAACCCCTAAAACTCTTTTCTTCCGTGGTGTTGCAACTTGTCCTTGCAATGTCATGAATACAGCTCAGCTTGCACACTTGTGTATTTTGTGCTCTTCCGAACATTTGGACATGAAGTAATGCGTGAGGAACCTGCAGCAGGACACGAGTGTTAAGAAGTTGAAAGCATGAGTGAACATCAGTATAAAATTATAGCCACCAGAAACATTTGGCTTGCTAGTTTTCATTTTATTTATCCTTTTTCAGTTGGCCCCACTAATAAGTGTATTGAAATGTGTTACCAAATTTAGCATTTGCTTTATGTGAAAGACTGTTTGCCTCAGGATTCAGCTGCAGCTTGCTGCTGGAGGTGTGGATTCTGAATGCCTATATTTGGGTCATTCTTAAGCACACTGGAAAGGCCCAGGGAATGAGAAACATTCACTCTTGTCTTAGAGTAACTTTTACTCTATGTGTTTCTTCTCTCACCCTATGATAAGTTACCCTGGGTTGTTTTGTTGTGATGTTCTTTTTTGGTTGTGGGGCTGGTTGTTTTTATATGAAACCCTTTTCCAGTTGGGAGTAAAAATTCAGGTACATGCAATGAGATACCATTTATAAACTTTTACAAAAGCTCTGTTAGCTAGTTATTTATAAACTCTGACATGAGATTTGTGTTTAAAGTACCAGTGTTTAAATTCTTATTTCTCAGGTAATTATGAAGCTGACCATACTTCCAAAAGTCAGGCTTTCTGCATAGTATGCACACAATATCAGAGCATAATATTTATTATGTTTGTAAGATCAGAGGGGGAATAAAGGTGCCAAGTAGATGTAGTGAAGGCTGTCTAGATTATTTCAATGGTTGAGAGATGAGGGAACATTTTAATCTTAGGGACTGTGGGAGTTTGGGAGGAGTGTTTCTGGGAGGAGAGTAAGTATGGGCTGAGATGTGTGATGATTCAGAGTTTGTTAGTAAAAGCCATGTGGAGAAATTGCTAATTTGGGGCTGATAGGTCATCTCTGGCAGTTCTTTACAGTCTGACAAATTTGTTTCCTGCTAATTGTACATGTTCCAATTATGTTTGAGGGAAATTTAATTGGAATCACTCTGGAAGTCGAATCCAGTAAGGAAGAGTTAGGAAATGCAGAAGTTGAAAATGGATATTTAGCAGCAAAAAATAAATCTAGGTATGTGACTCTAGGGCAGTTTTAAGTGATATGCCAAGGTAGGGAATCTTTTCACGAGCATGATGACTTCTCTCTGGTCTCTGCCGGACTTTGTACATCTGAAATCCTGTGTGTCTTTTCTGGGCATCCAGAGGCATGGTTTTTTGGTTTTTTTTATTTCTTCAAGTTGTAAATTTCTATGGAACTCAGCTGACCAAATTGGTTACACTGCCATGGTGCTGGGAAGGCTCACAGGGTTGTACAGGTACAGGTACTTGCTGTGTTTGAGAGCTGATACAGAAAGAGACCCAGGCTGACTTTTGGATGACTTACGTCTTTGTGGGAGAAAATTTTCAGAGGAAGCAAAACATTATTTGCAGCAAATGTCTTTGTAAATAATGCTGGTTTTGGCTGGGTTAATTTTCTTTATGTTAGCCGGTATTGGGGCTTTGTTTTGGCTTTGTGCTGAACACAGGCTTGATAATGAAGAGATGTTTTTGTTATTGCTGAGCAGGGCTTACATAGAGCCAAGGCGTTTTCTACTTTGCATACTGCCATGCTGGCAAGGGGGCTGGGTGTCCATGAGAAATTAGGAGGAGAGACAGCCAGGACACCTGACTCCAATTTACCAAAGGAATATTCCATACCATATGTCATCATGCTCAGTATATAAAGTGAAGGAAGAAGTAGGAAGAGGAGGATGTTTGGAGTGATGGCATTTGTCTTCCCAAGTCACCGTTATGTGTGATGGGGCCTTGCTCTACTGGAGATGGCTGAACACTTGACTGCCTGTGGTAAGCAGCAAGGTGTTTGTGTGAGTGGCTTTTGCTTTCCCTAGTAAACTGTCTTTATCTCAACCCTTGGGTTTTCCAGTTTTTACCCTTCTGATTCTCTGCCTGATCCTGCTGGTGGAGCAAGAGGCTGTGTGGGGCTTGGTTGCTGGCTGAGGTAAAACCATGAGAAATGCTGAAGATAAGTTCACTTAGATCAGAGGTGAGCAACCCAAGTGCTGTGATGAACTGGCTCCTGGTGTAACAGAAATTTGTGTGCCCCTAGAGGATGGTGACCCGTGTTGAGAGGGGGACTTCAGTCTGGACAGTCTTGCCTCTTGGAGAAGGTAAATGTCACCAGCTGGCCCATCTGTAGTCCTCCCAAACTTTAGGAAGTTGGTAGCAGGTTCATCTCAAGCTGTGGTTCACAGTTCCTTCCTCTGAATGGCACCTGGCAAAGACTGGGAACAGTCTATCACAATATGCTCTTTGGAATATGATTTGAAATTACTGAGCCATAATTTAAATCTCCCTGAAGCTAAGTGTAGAGTTTCATAGTTATGCAATTTTCTCTTTATATAAGTTCTTTAGACTCTCCTTTGCCCTTCCTCCTTGTAAACAAAATAGAGAATGATGAACACAATTGAAAGAAATGTGCTTTGGGAAATGGAAAGCAGGAGAAGTAGATAGAAAGCTATTTTAAAAAACATCAGTATTATAACTGAAACACTGGAGTAAAATGTTAACTTGTTTTTGCAAAACATTGTCTTAAATTGGCTGCTTACCCAAAAACTGAATAAGTAACTACCCTTTCTAGGCAGTAAGTCATCCAATAAGACAGACTTATGACATACTGCTTTTAGCTGATAAATTGGATAAGCAGTTATACTTTATTTCAGGATTTAAATAAGATTTATATCTCATATATTAACAAGACATTTGTTTTGATGCTGTGTAATGCAGTGATTTGCATGGTATGCTTCCTTCATTGCTACTTCGTTTACCTGTTTGTTTGCTGAATTACAAACCCTCAGGTTTTACTTCATTCAGGAATGTGAGATGTTAAAACAAAATACATGTCCATACATCACAGCTATGAGTGAAGGCTCTTATATTCCTTATGCTCTTTTTGTTGTATGTTTTAAAGGAGCGAGCAGGAGAAAAAGAGATCAAAATGAAAACTGAGAAGCAATCAGCTAAAATTATTTTGATGAGAAAAGTTAAATTCATAAACACACTGCTTAACTGAATTTTATTTAATAGCAATCTCTAAGTGTAGTTTAAATATTAAGAATAGGTAAATAAAAGTGAGACTAAAAGGGAACATGTTTGGTAAATATGGATGAGGATATAGTGACTGTATTAAGTGTGGAGAAATATAAACCTGGCATCCAACCTGGCCACAGGTCCACGTTGGATGGGGATTGAGCAGTCTGATCTAATGAGTGACATCCCTGCCCATGGCAGGGGGATTGGAACTAGATGATCTTTAAGGTCCCTCCCAACCCGAACCAAACAATGATTATAGGATAAATGAAAGAAAAAAAGGAATGTAACTTTTGTTGTACATTGAAACCCTTGAGGAAATGTTTAAAGCAAAGAATAAAATTCAAACTCTTGTTAAAAAAGAAAGGTTCAAGTGCTGTAAGTTAGGAGCACTAATATACTCAAAGGAAGGCAAGACAGGAGGGGCTAAAGAAATGAGGAGTAACTACACTAATGTTAATTCAGTTATATCTATCTGTATCTTTGGTAGTGTACCGAAAGAAAAGTTCAATCTGGAAAGCTTGTATGCTAGAGGAAACCTATACTACTAAAGGCAGTAGTAGAGGGCAACTTGAACAAGTACATTAAAACTGAGCTTGAGAATGTTTAGATTTAGCCAGGTACATCTCATCTCAACACTGTTGTATAAAAGAGAGAAGATACCCTTGCCTCTTTGCTGATGGGAATTAAATCTTCACCTCAAACTGCATTTGCAAAACTGAAAGTATGTTTAAATTATTATAAATATTTTTTAATCATTAGTTACATGCATCAAAAACTTCCCACCTCTCTTGCCTCTGACAATAATTTGAATATTTTACTGCAAGTGGAATGTTTTTAACTGTTTTCCACTTTCTGTTCTAATACCCTAAATTTTGTACACATTTTATCTCTACCTATTACAATTGTATTATATGATAACTAATCTACTCAAGAGCTTTCAAAGCTTGGCAGTAGCAAATTAGGTCTTCCCTTTGACAAGTCTAGGAACGCCCTACCTGTCTGTGGTCAAGGTGTGTTACAAGTTTCTTGTATATGTGCCTGTGTAAAATTGTGAATTCTTTGACCTCAGTAATGCTCTCCTGCCAAGTTGAATTCAACTGCCCATTATATTACGAAATGCTTAGTGGCAAAGTTCTCTGAGGAGTTGCATGGCCTCACTTCTGACTATATTAATTCTTCTTTATATAAATAACATCAGAAGCTTTGATAATAAATAGCCAGTTTAAATTGCTCATTGCTGCACCTCTAGACAAATGGCATTGCTCTTCTTTTGACCAGTACATTATAGGAACTGTAAGACTTAATGATTAATTATTATAGAAGGAATTAGATCTAGCTATCTGTAGATAAATCCTGAAATGTTTGACCTCTGAATGTGGTTGTTTTTCCAGACGTTCACATTGTGGTGTAGCAGTGGAGAATCTTTCTTCTTGTGCCTAAGCAGCTTTCAGTCTTGACTCTCATTTCATAATGGATACTTGTATAATTTTATTTTTATATAGCTATTCAAACTGATGCCAAAGTATCTGATAGTTCTGACGAGCTTTAGTTCTGTAGTGATGGGAACATAATTGAAAATGTTCTCATATAGTGAGGCTTGTGTGTGTGCTTGTTTCCTGCCATTATTCTAAACCAAGAGTGAAATTACAGACTTTTTAAAAAAATGCATCTACAATTCTGGGAAAAGAAACCCAACCCCCCAAAAAAACTAACAACAAAAAAAAACAGTATAAATTTTTCAACACTGATTATTGCAAGATGGCAATGAAAGTTCACCTTTGGTTGTGTTTTTTCTGAGTATAAATGAAAAGTTATGTGTCTTAATTGTGTAAAGGTATGATAGCAATAACTATTCCTTATGTTAGCCAAACTCCCAACAGGCATCAGTGTATCATAGGAAAAGGAAAATGCAAGTCAATGCAGGGCCTAACTCTATTCCCTCTGAGCTAAATTTCTAAGGCATATTTTTATGAAACTGGAGAAATCAATAAAAATTATTCTCTTCTGTGACATGTGTGCATGAAATAAATAAAAAACCCCCCACACTTGTTCATGTTAAGTATTTCATGTTATGTTCCAAGATGGAGGAGTAACAGGCCGATATCTCTACAAAGAGGATGAGTACATTCACAGCGGGAAGTGAGATATGTAAGTGTCAGGTCACAAACGTTAAAAATAACATAGAGCTCTTGTGACAATTTTTGCATTGTTTACTTCATACATCTTCCTAAAGACAGAAGTGAAGTATGAGTTTGCTTTCCTCCTGTAAACTTGTGTAAGATACAGGAGGAGAAAACAGTTTCAGATAAGTTGTTACTGCTTTTATCAAATTAATATTTACAGATGTTGTCTTAAGGGTTATGGAAATTGGCAGGTATAGCAGGAATTGGGCAGTAAACCTGTTTTTATATATAAATATATGTAAAATAGATATGCAAATTTTCATAGACATCAAAGTAAAAACAGCTTGCTGAGCTGAGGTAATGTTTCAATTATTTTTAATAATGCAACTATTAAGTGTTTTACAAAACTAGATATAATGTAGGTATTAATTACCAGAAGATGACCAGATCATAAAATTTCCAGATGGCATACAGAATTAGAATAAAATATGCCTTCTGTAGCCGCAGAGCAATCCAACTGTCTTGACATACAGATGCAATTATTTTTAAGACATATTTGAATTAACTTTTGCTGCATTACTGGGCTTGAAGGGGGAGGTTATGTTGGGTAAAACTGCGCCTTGTCTTGTTTGAGGTTAAAAGAAAATTCTGCTTCTATCTAGATTTTTTTTTTCCTGTCAATTCACATCTACTGAAATCTCCCCCCGCTTACACAATAAAGTTTCCAAACTACCAAGAGAATTTTGAGTGCCTGACTTGCATTAAGATCTGATTTTTGAGAAGGACTTGTTTAAAGTAATGTAAGTTTGAATTACTTTTTTTTAAAAAACATCTTTTTTCCTTGAACATTGATATATAAAAAACTCAAAACATCTCTACACCAAGATTTAGTACTGCCAAGTTAATTAATTTCTTGAAAGGACAAACAAGGTATTTTTACTATCTGGTCAGGAATTGATGAATTGTGAAGGAAATGCGAATGTGGCCATCATAAAGTAAGCAGTGGGTGGTGTTCAGTGTCAACGCTTACTCAGCCTTGCTCAGGGTATGAAAGTGAAGGCTTACATGTAACAGTGCCCTCTGCCCTCCTATCTGATTGCCTGGCAAGGAGCAAAGCAGCCTCATTGCATCCCCCCAAGGCTCAGCATAGCACCTGTTGCATGAGAACAAACCACATACCATTCATTTTCTCTAAACCTGTGGGTTCTTCCTGATCCCAGAAGATGGTACTGTGTAAGCCTCTTGCTTGAGCCCTTAGGTGTCACTAGAGACAGATTTGGAGAGTACTTAGGGACTCTTACACCAGTTCAGAAGTCCTCTGGAAATACTCTGGTCTTAGCTCTTACAGAAATTGATTCTATTCCCATTTGAGGTTCTTGGAAGCCCTGGAGAGTAGAGATCATTGATAGTCTTTCAATAGAAAAACACCGTAGACCTTTGCTCAGGATAATGATGTCTGCACTGCTAGATCATACTCTGCTTGGCAGCAGGAGGTGCTCAGCTTTTTGCCCAGCATTGTTGTGTGAAATTGGTCATGCTGGCCCAGCCCCAGCCCACCTGCCCTCACCATGCCAACTTTCTGTGGCAGGAGGTCCAACACATGCAGCCAGCATTGGCACAGGGTCTCGAGGCTCAGGGAAGAAAGCAGAGAAAGGCATGGGAACAAACCCTGTCTCCTGTTTTGGGAGCTGACATCAGCTGGGGTTACCAGGCATCCCTGTGTGACCTGCCTTTCTCAGGAACATGCCCGTGACTGCCTCTGCCTCCTCTGCAGGTCAGTGTACCTGTGTCACGCCTTGTCACCTCACAGACCAAGCATGCTCCAGTATGACATAATGTGCACAAGTTGCCCTGGGTTGGCTTTACCTGGTAGCTCAGTTAACCTTATGGATATGCTTATTCCCTTTCACCATTAGATGGAGCAAAGAGCTGTTCTCCCCCTTGATGCCTCAGAGCTGAGAGGTCTTTGCTTACGCTCCTCCTGGCAGTGAATGAAGCCTCACGACTTACAAGGGCTATATGTTTGCTTCGGTTTAGAAAAACAAAGTGCCCAGTGCAGAAGCCCAGTGTGTTTTACCATCTATTTCAAGTTGCAAAACTAAGTATATGGTACATTAATACCGTCTGTAGGGAAGTGGCTTTTTGCACAACTGGTGCTGAAAACGTAAGTTATTAACCTTCTACATTGAGAAATGTAGTTCTTGAGATTGGCAAATCATTTTCCATTGGAGCATCTTTACCTGCTGTGAAGCTATACTTGATACCTTGGTTTGTGTGATAGCTGCTTTTTAAAAGGTACTTATTTCTCCATTAACTCTTGCTATTCCTTGTTTAGGTGTTTGTAAGGAGGAAGGAAATGAACATGGAAAGGAGCAGGACGAAAGCCTGCTTGTGCCGAGCTCTGGTTGAAGTTGTACGTGTTTTTCTGTATGTGGATGCATGTCCCATTGCATTGTGTTTATTTTGAAAGAACAGTTGCTTGATCAAAATAGTATTTCTTTCTGTCTGTTCCCCCTGAAGCTTGAGTTGTGTCTGGTAAGCATGGAGTTGTTTATACTCTCAATTTGGGACTGAGAGCCAGGTTTGATATCTGGCTCCTGGCTAAGCTTTTCTACTCTTGGTACCTTACAATGTGTGGTTAGTTCCTTCCACTGCTTGTTCTTTCCTGTTTATATGTTTATTAGGGTTTTTTTCCCCCCTATGCTGAGCAAGTATTTGACAATGAATATTTGATTAATTATTCATTTGCTGAGCCACTGGAGTCTCATACCAGTAGCATATCCTGCAGAAGGACTGCTGTAAAACTGACTTGGGGTATTTAGTATATGAATAATGGTCAAAGGTAAATCTTGCTGAATGCATCTTGTTCTACTGTCTTTGCAAGTGCATGGTCACACTGTATTGTAATAATGTACTAGCATATTTTTCTACTCTTATTATGCAGCATTTATTGAGATTGTATTACATCAGACATTCTATTTTTTATGAGGTAATAGGGTTATACCTGTTAGCAACGCCTTGGCCACAATTTTAAGATGACCTGCCTTAATTTATTAGAAGCTATTCTTGCATATCTAGCTAAATCAGTAAGAAAAGCTATAATTACTTACAGGGTTTTTTTGAGTAAAAACAGAGATGTCTGCTCTTTGCAGTTTTAATGATGGTTGAACCTCTTTGGGGTCATCAGACATCTGTTGCAGGGTAGGATCTTGTTCTGTGCAGGAGACAAACCTGTTTGGCAGACTTGCTGCTAATGCAAACTTGTATAAAGCAACTGCGGGAGAGAGGGTTTTTGGAGAATGAGACAAAGATATTATGATGAGATTTTCTGCATAGTTCAGTGCTTGGACATAGCCTAGTTGATTATTGCATTGACTATAAGTACTGTAGAAAGATCACTACAGGCTTACCAAAAGTAATGTGATCTGTGGATAGCTCTTTTGAATAGAAGCTTCCATTACAGACTTGGGTTTGAAGTGACTTATTGTTCTGCAGGGATTAGTAGAGACTCAACTCCTCCAGTTTTTTACAAAACCAAACATTTAAAGAACATTCAGGTTATTTGCTTATTCATAGGGAAGAGTCAGTTGCCTGTGATTCACTGCAGTGAATATTCAATCTAGTCTTTCCCTCCCTCTCTTTGTCTTCTCTTGGAGTCTGATGTGTGGTTTATTTAATTTCAAAGTCTTAGTGGATCACCTCTACATCTTTAGCTGGCCTCTCATAAGCAGCAGTAACACCTATGTGGTGATACAAACAGAATGCTATAGTATAACTATGTGAAGCAGTTCATAGAAAATTACTGAACATGGGTTCGATCTGCTATTTTTATAAATAAAAAGTATTATTCACTACTGAAGACTGAAGGAAATAAAGCATTGAACTAGATTAGAGTGCACCACTATTTCAGTCAGCTGTTTTTTGCTGCAGTAAGAGCAGCGCAAGAATTCTTTTGATAGCTGAACTGAAAGATCTGATTTTATACAGTTGCAAGCAAAAATTGATTTTTTAAAATTTTTTTTTAATATACTTTTGTTTGGGAATGTTGCACGCATTTCATGCTGTGGAAACAACAGAGTTTTTCTCTATGCACAGTATGGTGCAGTGGCCACGGCTCTTGTGTAAGAACTCCAGGTTCACAATTGTTCCCTAACATGTTCTAAACAAAAACTTCAAAAATCGTTATCGGGTGGGTTTTTAGGGGTGAGTGGGGAGGATTTTTTTTTCTTTGTTTGGTTTGTTTTTTGGTTGCTTGGTTTGGTTTTGGAATCACACTTTGGGAGAGGGAGTGAATTTTAAGATGAAAATATTTGGACAACTTGATTCATTAAAGTTTTTAGAGTTACTAAAAGTGCATCTTTCTTTCAATGTGTTTGTCAAATAGCTAAATGACCTTTCTATCATTAAAAATAACTGTGTTCCCAAGGTAGCTGATAACTCTTTACCTTGTGGGAATATGCCTGAGAATACCAAGATTACTTGGCATAGTATCTCTGTTTAATATACAAGCAATCATTTTAACACTTGTGTGTTTTACTTACAGAGACGTTCCTTTCATATTTTTGTTTATAAATAATTATTTATGGAATAAATACACTACTACATCCTGAAGCTGTCTATGCACTGTGTGCAATCTGTATACCTACTGAATTGAAGAAGTGGAAATTTTAAAGCCTTACACACTTATGGTAATGTAAAGGCTCTTAGGAAAGTGATAACCTGTTATGAAACATTATTAGAGCATTGGTTACAACTAGCAGTGAGCTGGTGAGCTGCGTTACTGTTGAAGTAAAGGCTTCTGACATGATGTTTGCTTGCTAAAGGCTCTCAGCAGCCACTGGCCTTGTGCAGTGTGCGGTGTGAGGCTTTCCACTGAGGAGCAGCGTGGTCACTGGGAGGAAGCACTGTTTCCAGTGAAGCCAAATCAGCTTCGTTTTGTCCATAGGAGGAGATGTTCAGATGGCAGAGAACAGTTTTTTGAATGGTCAGAAAACAGGCAGTGGATTTAGAATTTATTTTGATTTTGAGTTTAGGTAAAAACTAGTCTTGTTACTGCTTGTGAATGAACAGTAAATTGATTGTGAAATGGTCAGCTGTTTAATGGGCATTTTCTGGCTGCATTCAAAAACTCAGTTTTTTTTTTTTAATTTTGTGTATTTCTCTGTATGTTTCCTGTATTAAAAATTGGGAAAAAAATTATTACCCCTCTCATCTCCTCTTTAGTTCTATACAAACACCCCCCACCATCCCAAAAGGATTCCACAGAGCCTATTGCCTTATCCACAAGTAGTAGAACTTTTGAGTGCTGGTGGCCCTCTAAGCTGTTGGTAATGGTTTAAACGCAAGGTGGATCTTAACATCAAAAAGCTGAATGTGTCCTTTCTGCCTTCAGAGTTTGGTGTATGAATGAGAGGAAACAGAAGCTATTCTTTTGTGCTGCTATTCGTTAATCTGAAAAAAACAAAATCAAACTGCAAAGTCAGGGGTTTTTTTGTTTTTTTTTTTTTTTGGTCTGTTTTCCAAGAAGCCAAAAGAAGGGGTTCTGTTGTTTCTTTGATTTATTGTTTTTAAAACATATTTGTTGTTGCAGAGAGAGGGCAAAAAACCTTCCAAACATCTGAAATTGCTAGCATTTTTCAGCTTGCTCATTAATTTGGTAGAGAAGGACTGAGCTTTTAGGTGGGAGGAGAGGGAAGGTCTTAACACTGAAATTGGAAAAGCCATTAATGCTGTAACAGAAGTGACCTGCAGTGTGCTCCTTTTATAATAGCTTCCATACCTAAGAGATGAGGTCAATGGAAGAATGGATTTTTAATGTGAGTGGACACAGCAATACAGTATAGATTTAAACACCTGTAGGAGATTTTTATTGCTGGCCCCAAAAATAAATCTGGAAGTACTACAGCAAATTGCTCTGGTGTCTAATCAAAGAAATCTTTCTGAATCACAAAGTGCTTGGAGACATTGGGATTTTTTTGATTGTTGTTGTTTTCTTTCCAAGAGCTTTAAGTGTGGCTTTAACTTTGCAAAACTGCCATGAGTGTCTTCCAGACCTCAAACAGTTGTGCTCCTTAGGACGAGCTAATCTCGGAAGCTGAAAAAGTGAGAGGCCTTCTCAGGAGAGGAGGGATTTGAGTGGCTGAGCCACAGCTGGCGTGCAGCCCTGGCACTGGCAGGGCTGGCTCAGCCCTGTGCCCTGCGCTGGGGCGTTCATCCCGCGGCGAGGGAGCAGGAGCTGGAGTGCTGCCAGCCAGGGTTCTTTGAAGAGAACAACAGCCTTGTGAATAAGCAGGAGCACCACAGAGGAGGGTTTTTTATTTTTCCTTTACCTTGTTGAACCTTTACCTCTGTTGAACTTGCTCTGTTGAACCAGCTACAGAGATGCAAGCTCTTGGTAACATGCTGGTCTTCAAAGGAAAGCACGAGGCAGGCAACAGGGCTGGTTATGTTTTGCATGTTACATTAATTTGTTCAGAATATTCCTTTCTGAAGGTCTGGGTACATGTACAAGGCCACATTAACAATGTGTGAACAAAATGTACATGGGAATATGTAGCATTCCTTGGTTCACCTGTAGCAAAAGCACTCTGAAGAGAAGGAGACTGTGAGGAAATGATGGGGGAGCTCTGGGTGAGAGCCGTGAAACTGTTGGTGAGGTCAGCTGGTGCCCATGCCATGGATCAAAATGGTCTTGTTCTTTGTGATGGTTTTGCTTTGCTCTGCTGGGCACATACATTTTATTTATGCACCTGTAGCTTTTGGGTCTTTTTCGTGGTGGTTAATGGTGATACACGAGACAGGGTGGAATTTAGGGGTCCTCCTGAGGTTTCTAAATGCTCCCTTGGGAATTTGTATTGAAGATTTCTGTTCAAGCTGTCTTACTTTTTCATCATGTGAGGTTCAATGTCTTTAAGTTTGTTTCTGGTAAATGTATTGTTTTGTTTTCTATCTGAAACTTGCTGCGGCTGTTCCTTTTAAGGACATCGTGACATTATGTGTGGGTGTTCCTTTTAAGGGCATTTCCAGGTTGGTAACTCTTAAAGTGCAAGCTATCTTGAGAATATTTAGAATTTCTTAAGAAAGAAAAAGAGTAAGCCTTGGCTTACAAAGTCATTCTTATTGTCAAAGCCCTCTTATTGTCTCCCTTATCCCACCTTCAATTGTATAGCCCGCTTTGTTATTTCTCATTTCTCAGCTTGGCAGTTCCATTATTTGTGCAGCTCAGGACTGGCAGTCTTCCACTGACATTAAGAGGATGATTTGCAGATCTGCAAGCACAAAACTTTTTGCTTTGAGGATAGCCTTGCTTTTGGTTTACAGTTGGGTACTGGTAAGACAAAGAAAATCTTGATCCTGTGACATTGGAAGGTGAAAAACACTGATGGTGGTGTTTGTGCCAGAACCACAGTACGTGAGCCTGGCATAGCTCTAGTCGAGGAGCTGTACTGAGGAACCAAGGCCAGTCCTGTGTGATGAGCTGTCAGGGTAGCTCTGACAAGAGTAATTCTGTTCTCTGGTTGTTTGGTTTTGGCTTGTTGCTTTGTTCTATTTTATTCTTATTTTTTAAAAACCTTTATTTTCCCCGCCTTTTTTTCTCTCTCTCTTTTTTTTTTTTTTTTTCCTTAGGGGCCTTTCTATCTAAGAAACATCAGTAATCTCCCCTCCTTTCCATTTTTCATAGTCTTTGTGTGATGAATCACAAGAACTGTGTGTCACTGAACATGCAGAAACTCTCTGAATTTTTAGTTTTGAAATCTGGCAGTCAAGTTGTCAGTTGAGTTTTATCTGCAATTTGCAGTATCATAACTGAAATTAACTTTGATAAATGCAATGAAACAGACAGAAATCTAGCTTAAACACTAAGCTGAGCAGAAAACATTGATTTTCTAATCTCTCTATAGGCTGGGGGAAAAAAAATTTGCAGTATTTCCAAAAATTTCCCATCTCCAATTGTGCCATCTTCTCAAGAAAAACCTCATTTTGTTTAATAGCAGAGTTACTTCAGGATAGGGAAACAAGTTTTATCATGTGAGCTGCATGATCAGGCCTTATCTCTGTATGTTTCAGAAATGGGAAATAAATGTATTTTCATGAATTTGCTCCCCTCTCAGACATGCAATAAATGTAGCGCTTTTTCCCAGTTAAAAGACTTGGGAAATAAACCCCAAAAAAGTAGGTGACCATGACATCCTTTTTTTTTTTTTTTTTTCTTAAATGCAGGGTCCTTAACTTTAAAGATGCCAAATTATCAGCAGATTTATAGTGAGGCTGCAATAACTCCGAACTAAAAATGCTTTTGATTCTTAACTTCTGCTGTTCTTTCCACCAAGGTTTTTTTGCATTACAAAATGAGTTTCTTCTTGGTGCATCCCTACAGTATTCATTCGGTTCATTAGTAAATCAGCTCAACTGCAGAATCATAGGAAAACCATCTAAACTGAGATTTAAAAACAACCCTCAAAACCAACCTAAAAGCCACATTTCACATTTACTCATTTGTCTAAGGCTTGCCAGATGTCCTGCAGAGCTTAGGAAAACATGCTAAGAAAAAGATGCATACTGATATACCCAGGGTACTGAATAATTGCTTCATGTTGTTATGGCTGTTTATTTAATCAATATTTTTGTCTCAGTGATTTTCTTGATATTATTTTGATGGACGCTTACTAGATTCAAGTGACAGCCAACAGGTGTTTTTTCCAGAAGAACTGACCAGCTGAAGAACCGTTTTTGGTAAGAGGAGAAAAAAATTTGAATATTTGACTTCAGCCATTGCCAGTTGGCTTCATCAAAGACTGTTAATCAAAATGCTGAATCCAGCTTTCTGCCCTTGTTGTGAGCTATTCCTTCTGTATGGCAATTTTGTCCTAACTGTTCCATTTCAAAATAGCTGGTAGCCACTATTAAAATATAAATGTCTACTGTAATCCTGAGTATTTTATTTTCTTCAGTTTGTAGTTTGTGGTGCAGTTTGTTAGGCATAATGGATTCACAGAATCACAGATTGATCAAGCAATTGTTTTTTCCTGGATGTTTCTTCTCAGACATCTTTTCCAGCCTTCTCTCTGCCTCCTCTCAGCCCCCCAAAGTGTAAGCAGGTATGCTGGAAAATATATTTTTATTTCTCTGAGTTACTCCTTATGATCAATGGTCTTCCCTTATGGAGGTAGGCTGTATAGCAATGAATCCTGTACAGGAATGCATTTTAATAAATTGTTAATGAATACTTTTACATAGAAACCTGGGAATAGAAATTTGTTAGTTCCTTCCTTTGGTAATTATGGAGATAGATCTTCTAATCTAGTTTCCTGTTACATTAATATAATACCTGAACTGTTTCCTCTGGAAATTTACCCTTTAGATGACTTCTAAAATATCACAGTTATGTGCAGTCTTTTATTTCACGTTGTACTCATCCTCTTGAGAATGACATTCATCGTTTGTTCATATCAAGGCCATTTCTGTAGGTGCATTGGTGTTGTCATTAAGTAGAAATCAAACTTGGGGTTTTTTTGAGTTGTGCACATACAAATAGCATCACAGAATTGTAGAATGAGTAACGTCAGAAGGGATCACAGGGGGTCTTCTGGTCCAGCCTCCCTGCTCAGGCAGGGTCATCCTAGAGCACACTGTACAGAATTGTGTCCAGATGATTCCTGAATATCTCCAGTGAGGGACACTCCCTACCCTCTCTGAGCCATCTGTTCAGTGCTCGGTCACCTGCGCAGTAAAGAAGTTCTTCCTCATATTCAGGTGGAACTTCTTATGTTCCAGCTTCCCCTCTCTTATCCTATTGCTTGGCACCACTGGGAAGAGCCTGGCTTCATCTTCTTAGCACTCTCCCTTGAGATACTTATATACAGCGATAATGTCTTGTTCCTTTGTCAGATTTAGTGTGCAGGGTTGCACTTTTTACTGTATCTTGGTTTTTTGCCCAAAGGATCATTAGAAATTACGCAAAAGAAAATTGTTTTTGCAGGGTAATGATTTTAAAATCTGTAAGTTTATGTTATAAAGTCTGAGAGGTATGTGAATGTTCAAGAGAAGTACATGTGATGAAAGACATGTAAGCAAAACTTGAGGGATGTCAAGGAAAACGTCTTAAATAGTGTGGAACCTTGGAAAATAATGGTATAAAAGCATTTAGAAAAATTAGTAAAGTTCAGATAGTGGCATTCAGAGAAGAACAGTGATTAAAGGTTCCTTTTCTTATATGAAATGGAGGACCTCAAATCAAGAAATAATGTGTTCAAACTTTAACTATGCATACCAAATTAGTTGCTCTTAGAACATTTATCTGACTTGAGGTCTTGTAAGATATGAAATGTTAGGTTCAAGTTTTGCTGTCTTCTAAAATGTGGCAAATTTCAAGTAATGGGACACCAGTCAGTTGTGGCAAAAGAGCAGAGCAGAAGGCATTGGTGTTCTGGAATGTGAATGTATTATCCAAATAATATTCCCGTCATGTGAACATGCTTGCTTTCTTTTGGAGGTCTCAAGAGTTTTGCTTAACAAACAGTGTCAAGCAAAGAAAAAGTATTCTTCTTTGCTGTTAAGAGTATTTGGAAATTTTATTTTTCAGTCTTCCTTCCTAGCTGCTTGCACAGATTCATCATCTTGAGTACCTATCTGTTCCTCTTCCGGTCTATAAGTAAAAATGATGCAGTTAACTGCAGTGCTTCCCAGATAGTGAATTAATTTTCTGTTTTTAATCCTTGGCTTTTTTATTTTTATTTCTAATGCTGCCATCTAGCTTGGGTCATAGCATGTATTTGCTTCTCTTGCCCATCCTGGCCTCCTGCGCTGTAGGTTGGGCTCTTTCCTGCTTCCTCTGACTGCTGCTTATGGCAGTGGCATCTTGTGCATCATGGGTGTACATGGCCAGAGGAAGGAGCAAGGCAGGATTCCATAACACAGTGATAAGTTAGAATATTATTTTTGCTTATAAAAATCAAACATCCTAGGAACATAGAGGTGTATCAAAATTATTGTTATGTAGATTTTTGTAAAAGTACTTTGATTTATGCCTTAATCAGTACCCTGGCATACTCCTGGAAAAGCTGGCAACCATGGGTTAGACAGGTCCACTTTTTGCTGGGTTAAGGACTGGCTGGATTGCTGGACCCAGAGAGTGGTGGTGAGTGGTGCTGCATCCAGTTGTCATCCAGTCACTAGTGTTTCTCCCAGGGATCAGTGTTGGGCCCCAGTGTTGGGCCCAGTCCTTTTTCATGTCTTTATTGATGACCTGGATGAGGAGATCGAGTCTACCATTAGCAAATTTGCAGACAACACTGAGATGGGTTGGAGTGTTGGTCTGCTGGAGGGTAGGAAGGCTCAGTAGAGGGATCTGGACAGGCTGGATAGGTGGGCAGAAACCAATGGTGTAAAGTTCAACAAGAGCGAATATTGGGCCACAACAACCCCATGCAGTGCTACAGGCTGGGGACAGAGTGGCTGGAATATGGGCCAGCGGGAAAGGACCTGGGAATGCTGGTTGACAGCAGGCTGAACATGAGCCAGCAGTGTGCCCAGGTGGCCAAGAAGGACAGTAGCATTCTGGATTGTATCAGAAGTAGTGTGGCCAGCAGGACCAGCAAAGTGATTCTTTCCCTGTGTTCAGTACTGGTGAGGCTGCACCTCAAGTCTTGTTCTGGGCCCCTCAATTCAGGAAGGACACTCTGGTGCTGGAGCGAGTCCAGAGGAGGGCAGTAGAGCTGGTGAAGGGTCTGGAGCGCAAGTTCTGTGAGGAGAGGCTGAAAGAGCTGGGGTTGTTTAGCCTGGAGAAGAGGAGGCTCAGGGGAGACCTCTTGCTCTCTACAACTGCCTGAAAGGAGGTTGTAGCCAGGTGGGGGGCGGACTCTTCTCCCAGGCAACCAGTGATAGGATGAGAAGACATAGTCTTAAACTGTGCCAGGGGAAGTTTAAGGTTGAAGGAAGTTTAAGAAGAATTTCTTCACAGAAAGGGTTATTAGACATTGGAATGGACTGCCCATAGAGGTGCTGCAGTCACTGTCCCTGGAGGTATTTAAGGAAAGACTGGATGTGGCACTCAGTGCCATGGTCTAGTTGACAGGGTGGTGTTAGGTAATAGGTGGACTTGATGAGCTTAGAGGTCTTTTCCAACCTAACTGATTCTGTTAAAAAAAAGCAACAGCAGAAGAATCTTAGCGATTTGCAGCTCTCTCTCTTGCACAGTATGTTATTTGTCAGTATTTGTGAAAAATTAAATCGCTAAATATTTTCAATGAAATATTTATGTATAAATACTTGATCATATGTGGTAACAGTCTTTGGTCTAAAACATTCCAATGGTTTGGGAACTGCCAGGCTTCAAATGAGCAGTCAGGACTCTGGGAAAGATGGGAGGGATGGTAATTAGAAAATGCAATGAAGAATATATTTTAATAATAGCAGGCTAAACTTATTTGCAATTTTGTTTGGTGAACTATTTCCACCGTGGTTGATATTGCTTAAAGAAAAACAAGAATAGGAATGAAGAAGACATGATGAGGTGAGAATGCCTGTGTTTACATTGTGCTACTGCAGGGGTTAATATGAGGAGGCTGGAACTGGGATGAGTATAATAGGAGTATATTTGCACTGTGTTTGACTGTAGTGTAACTTCCTCAGGTTATTGGAATGATTTACATTTGATATGAGATATTTTTATTCTAGCTGTGTTTTCCCCAAGGTGAGTGTACACTTCATAAAGTATAGGGTGAGACGTCAAGAGATGTAAATGAATGTCGTTTAAGTACCAGTTTCCTTTGTGGTTGCTGAGATGCTCAACCAATTGGGTGTACTGTCCCTTTCTATAAAAGGGAAGATAAGTGAAGATGCTTGTTTCACAGTATGCCGGGTAGTACAATACTGTAAAATGAAAAAATGCATGTCTTAACAGAAGCATTTTGGACATATTGGTAACATACTGCAGAAAGCCTTGGCAGTTTTCTTAGTGTCAGCTAGTTATTAGAGGAAGAGGGAAATCTTCTTTCTTGTGTGCACTTTCAGCAAAAAGACCCACGTTTTAACAATGAAGAATCATCCAATTATCCTTCTTTTTCACCCTTCACTTGCTTTGTTAAGCAAAACTCTTGGGACCTCCAAAAGAAAGCAAACATGTTCACTTGATGAGAACAGCATTCGGGTAATACATTCACACGATCCTCTTGCAAATCCCAAATGTTTATTTCATTTTATTCTTAGAAAAAGAATTTTATTCTTTAGTCTTTTATTCTTAGAAAAATACATTTGTTTTTCATATATTAAAAAAATAACAAAAATGTTTAATATATATATTTATACATCTGTATTGAAGTTGTCTATAAAGACACCAGTGAACAGTTCAAGCAGCGGTGCTTCTTTTTCTGCCAGAAGTCAGCCCCACTACTCTGACTTTGAATCCTTCTGTAAGTCAATCTGGAGTTCTCTGGAGGTTTTATATGCCAGTTCAGGGTGAAAAGGAGATCCTTTCTTTTGAATTCTGCTTTGGTTTTTGTGTAGCATTGGAGTTTTACAGATTGTTAGGCATTTTTTTTTTCCTTTGGAGGTATTTTTTTGTTGTTGTTGGCTTGGGGTGTTTTTTGGGGCTTATGGGGCAGCTGCAGTGTGTGATTTCCCCATCCTCCAAAGAAACCAGAAGTCTGAAAAAATATTAATGTAACTTCTTATTATCATTATCTGATCTTTGTTGAGGAGGAGGAAAATAACATTATCTAGAAATAGAGGCTCGCAATTTCTTCTTCTTCCTATATAGCTGCAAGTATCAGTAACTAAGACAGGAAGCTTTTTCTTCAGCTTCTAAGAAGATCCAGAAGCAAGGAGCAACACCAAGGTGAGGTTCTTACTAGAAATGAATCTTAACTACAGATTTCAGTATCGTTTTGAAAGAACTTAGGAGACACCACCTTTGCTACTAATGACAAAATATTCTTCGAGCTCTGAATGCTGTTACGAAACTTGGACCTTATGAAAAGATCATAAGCTTTTGGGACCAAGGCTAAACCAACTTGCTGGTGCTGCATCCCTTGTTCTCTAAGCCTCTTGTCGTACAAAAGCAGAGGGGGCCTCCAAACAATGTGATGCTATTGGATGCTCGTGCCTTGCTTGACTCCGTCACTGAGATTGTTTCCCTCAAGCCTTTGCAGTATTTTGTGGCCAGTCTAAGTCTCCAGGCTGTGCTGGGTTTTTGTAAAATAATTATGTTTTGAAATTAAAGTGTGTATATGAGTGTAGGAAACACCTAAGAGTAAGATGATGCTTCCTGTCCTATCAGGCAGGGATTATTCTTCAGCTTTATTGGACAAGGGTGTTTGAAACTCCATCCAGATTTATCTCTATTTCATTGCCCTTGCTCAAAACTAGTCTCAAAAATAAGAAAGTCAGTGAAGATAATGGTTATCCAGTCTGCTTGTAACTTTACAAATGCAGACTAGTGCTTAGATGACATAGTATCTACCATGTCTTGTATTGAGGGAAGCTGAATTGGCTATCCCTCCTTTGTTTCCCAAATGTAGACTTTTTGTTATCTGTTCCTTTTTTTTTTAGTGACAAGCTTCATCCTCAGAGTTCAGCGCTATCATTTTTATTTTTCCCAATAAGAAGAAATATTAATAGAGAATGTAGTGATTCGAGTTTGAGCAATCTTTATATATATATATATTTATTTTTTACTTATAAAAAGTAATCTTCATAGAATGGGAGCCGCGTAGTGCCGTCACTTGCTAAGAAGCTCGGGAGCTGGGACTTTTGCAAAGGACTATGTCTATCACAGGACCTCTCATAGCTGGTCAGCTGAGAAGGATCTGACTTTCCAGGGACACATCACGCTGTATCCCTTGCAGCAGTTCTTCCGTGCTTCCTAAAGTAGGAGATCCCAATTGGATCTGTATTTGCCACCGGCATTGCAGATTTGGAGCAACTTCCATCAGCTCATGGCCACTTCTAAGGGTGTGTTTATATGGTGGTTATTCACTGTATGTTGCATTTCAAAACATGAATCTGTGTAACAGAGCTTGAAGCTCACCAGTTATGTCTCCATAATACGACAGAGTTAAAAACACACATGAGATGAAATGTGACTGTCAAAAAAATGTGTCTTGCAGTTTTGCTGTGGGAAATTTATATGGCTTGGCTGTTAACTGTACAGCACACTAATGCAACAGAATTAAACCTGGGCAAAACAGTGGAATCAGATGTATTAAGAGAAAAATGACTTTCAAAAGTACTGCAATGCGGATCATGGTTTTTCTTGAAACATGAGTACAGAGGCTTTTGTGGTGATAATCTTGGGTTGTCTGCCTTACTATCCAGTCACTTGTTATTTATAGTTTGGGGTTTTTTTTTCCTCTAGGAGTTTGCATTTGTTGCTTCTCTTTATACTTTTGTTAGCTTTTATGTGTGATTTTTTTCAGGAATTTAGCAGCTTCAACAAGCCATAGGGTGATTAGAAGAGGTTTGTTGAGATGCCTGGGTTGTTAATCTGAATTTAATACAACATGAAAGAGAGTAACCATAAGAGTTGTAAACAGTCAAGGGATTATGTTCAAAGAGAGACTGCATTTTTTTTGCTTACATGTGAAAAGTGTTTTCTGGGAAGCATTTTGTGAGGTTATTAGATAATTATTTTTCAGGTAGTAAGTTAAAGAGAGGGGAATCTTTAATATGACTTTTATTTTTTTTTTTCTTCCTTATATAAGCAAGTTCAAGCTTTACCTAATATATTTTTAATACTTTTGAAAGCTATCTGTTGAAAAGTACAAGGATGAAATAAAAAAATCCAAAAAAACCTTGCTCTCCAGAAGCATTACTGTCACTTCATATGACAGACCAAGACCATTAAAATGTATCAAGTTTGAAGTAATACCAAATCAGATACGATACTGCTGAAAGGCAGTTACTGCTGTGGTAAATTTCTAGCAATGGACAGGAGAATGCCACCAGTAACTCCAGAACTGAGACCCCTTTTTCCTTTATGCAGTCTCTTTTTTTTCTGGAGGGAAGAGAATGGGGGAAGAAGAAAAAAAGACCTGTGGACTGTAAAGTCCATACAAAGCAAATGACTTTTTTTTTTTTTTTCTTTCTTTCTTAAAAGCATCATTCAGATAGTGGGAGTAAGGGGTGTATAAAGCCTTTGTACCTGGCAGCCATTTGATGAACGTGGTATCATTATTTCTGTTAAACTCTTGCAAGTCTTCTGCTGGAATCTGAATGTGTAATTTTCAGCCTTTGGCAAGAGAAGATGGCACAGTACCCCTTTTTGCTTCTGAATTCAGGCAGTGAATGTGGGCATTCAGGAAGTTTTGCTATATTACGAAAGTGCTTTTGTTAGGTGTTCCATACAGACTCCCTGTCCTTTCTAATTATTTGAAAATACACTGGCATTGCGTATTTCAAACAAAATCAAACTAGGGAAAAAAGCCCCCCCCGCCCCCAAAACAAAACAAAACAACCAAACCCACCCCCCCCCAAAAAAAACCAAACCAAACCAAAAAAAACCACCATTCAGAAAACAGAACAAACATTCATACCTCTAAGTGGTGAGACATGGGCTGCATGTTTTTTCTTCTTGTGTTAGTGGTTTTTGCATTCCTAGAGACATGCTTAAAAAATGCCATCAACCTATATGCACTGATCAAGTTTGAGCATGTACCTTCTTGCACAGCAGAAACTCTTGGTGGAGACAATGCTGAAGATACCTGTTAAGGATGACTTTTTTAGGTTTTTGGTGTGTGTGTGGTTGGTTTTTTGTTTTCTGTGTGAGGTAGGCATGTCCTACATGGGGTGATACCCTTGTTTTGTTTTTTTCTTTACACCTTTGTACATCAGTATTTATTTACTGTACTGAACCCAAGAAATTGAGCATCACCAGTAGAAAACTCTGACATGTATGGAACTTAAACTTGCGTTGCAGGTGCAAGAGAGAGAATTTACATGTGGGGCACGTCCAGTGACTCCTGTACCATAAATACTTAGGAGTAAGTTCTAAATGTGGAGGCCACTTTGTCTTTCAGTGTGATGTCTGCTGGGTAGCACCTCCCCACCCCCTGCAATCAGATGGCTGATGGTGTAGTGACTCCTCGCTGTTTAGTGTCACAGAGAAAGAGATTCTCTAAACTAGGAATTTAGGGTTATAAACAGTGGTTTAAATACTTGCGTCCTTAAATTGAATCAAAGAGCTACATCCTCTCTAAAAAGCACTTTTGTGTGATCTGAAAATCTTCTCGTTTTTGTAGTTCAGTCAGCAGTTCTGTAGGTTCTCCAAACTGTTTTCAGTAGCTGCTGTTCTACATACAGCCTGGCTTTGGGGACTGACACAGAAAATGTATGATATTTGATGGTAGGATTGCCTATATGCTGAAGGCTTGCCTCTTTCTTATCATTGGAACTGTGCCCAACTGGCTTACTTCCACTCTTAAGCCCTATCAACGCACACTTGAAATTTGGTTTAACAATGACAAAGTTGCATTGATGTTGACATCTATCTCTGTGCTTATGTCAGCACTAAGATATCTCTTGTATTCTAATGTTGTAAGAGAGAAAAATCTTTTGGATATTTTCTTTAGACATCCTAAATGGTTGTTCATTTGTAGCTGAATGTTTCTCATGATGTGATCACAGTCATTTAAAAAAACTTTAAGAAACTTTCCTCTTTTCCCCATCTATTCTGAATATTGCCGTAGGATATTGAATTGTGTTCCTGTTACCTTAGTTAATATGTTTTGCAGAGGTTTTGATCAATCATATCACTGCTTTCTGGTTGTCCTCCAGCTGCTCTCTGTTTTGGAAATCTCTCACTTCTGCACTTGTTTATTTTGAAAACTAGAAATAAAGACCACTTAAATTCCATTAACAGTGTCCTATTTTGCTTTCTGTTTCCCTTTGATATGTTTATTTTGTCTGAGGATGACTGGAAAAAGTGATTTTGTAACATTTAACTCTCACATTACTATTGTCCATCACACAACTCTTTTCTAATGCACATACTCTCCTGCAGTGTTGCCAGGCGGCGCTGGGCTCCAGCCTTATGAGAGCCACGTCCTCTTTATGCCTTCAGGATGTGTAATTTTCTTCCTTCTTTTTTTCCTGCTGGGCAATAGTTAGCGCTCTATTTTATTTCCAGACTGATATTCAGAAAAGCGTGCATAATTGAATGGTGCAGTCTAAAAGGTTAGAAGTGCAAAAGTTATTTTTAAGCATCTGTTTTCTGGTTCAGACTTGATATCTGAAGCATGTTTTTCAGGACGACTCTGTTAGGATGGTTTGTTGTGTGGAAAGTCTGATCATAATCAATTGAAAGTGATGATCCCTTTCACATAACATTTTCTATTCAGCAGTGTGGTGAATTATGTAAAAGTTTATATAACACTGTATTAAAAAATTAGTGGTTTGTTATTTTTGCAGTTTTCTTCCCCTCTTGAGATTTAAGGAAGAGTTCTTTCTTAACTGAATTGGAGACTCAAGGAAACAGTGCTTGGAGACTGCTATTTAACGATAACTGTAGAAAGAAAAAGTAGAGGTAGTCCCTTGTTTTAAAACAAACCCAAACTAAATAACCCACAAACTGGTAAGAGATTTGGTGTCACACATAAGGAACGTGTCTGACTTATTTATTTATTACTACAAAATACATGCAAAACATGAATTTCAGGTTTGCAAATTTGCATTTTCGTAATTATTTTCTAGAATTCTGTTAAAACTCCCCTAGATTTTGTTTCCAAAGGTAAAAAGTTAGGAAAAAAGTAATTCATGAAGGTCATGAACCTTCATATTTCAGGATGAAAGACAAACTATCCATCTTGAAAATATAAAATCATGTTTACATAGAAAAAAACAAGAACACCTCTTGCTAATGAATTTAATTGAATCTATTCTGTTCTTTATGTATCATATTTCTTTTTTGTTATAAAATGCCTGAGACTCTATAAAGTGAAACTTTTTAATGCTTTGTCCAGGGAGTTTACAGGATGTGTATAACAGAGTGTGCATTTTAAGAAGAATCCAGTTTTAGTAAGTGTTTCAGAACTGTGATTTAATGAATTTCATGGTAAACTTCCATAGCAGGGGTTACATTAAAGCTGTATATTGTATTTATAAGGAGTGCATCTTGAGAAATTATGATTTTCAGTTGTGGACATTTGTATCCAAGGTTCAAGGAGAATATTGCCTTAACTGAATAGGATAAGTAAGTGGAATATGTGTCAATAACTGCAGAGTTTAAGACTGTTTTCCCCGTGAGTAAGCTTTTTTGTACAGTTAAAAGTTTAGAAGGACCAACATATGAATAGTATGAGTATATAGTATATAACGACAGTGTAGAATATAATCCTGGAATCATTAACATTGGGAAAAACCTCTAAGATCCTAGAGTCCAACCATATCCCTGAGTTCCACATGTCTTTTGAACGCTTCCTGGGATACTCTGGTTTCTCTTCAGATGGTATAAATCCGTTGAATGTTGCTAAAGGTTTTCATGGAGAGCAACAGGCACGAGTGTTGAGGAATATATATTATAAAGTTGCTATTACTCTGTTTAGCCTTAGCAGGGTGAGGAAGGTGATGTTTTCCCATGCTTTGCACACCTTATCTTGCCAATGTCTCCCTGGCTGTCCCTCTACCACCCTGGGGCTCGCACAGACATTGTACCGTGGGTGTGGAGGAGGAGGAGGACACAGGCAGTGGATGTAGTGAGTTGTGAGCTGACCTGTGGGGTCCCTTTTTGGAGACTGTTGATAAGTAGTGTGGAAAGAGTCCAACTTGGCCTTCCAGGTAGGAAAAGCCCCTGTGGTGTTTTTGGTGTGTGTGTGTTCTTTTTTTTAAATTAAATTTTTATTATTATTTATTTTTTATTATTATTTTTTATTTTTATTTTTGTTTTTTTTTAATAGCCAGGCTGCTTGGTGAAGTTTGGCAAATAAGACTCAGAAGACTGTGCTGGTTACCTGATGAGGCACGCTGGCTGTTCTCAGATTTCTTCTGCTTCAGGGATCAAAGATGATGTGCATCTTACTTGGCCAGCCTTCTTTCCTTAACACCGTTTTATTAAGACTGTATTGTTTGCCATGCTAGATGTATTTCTACTTCAGTAAATGAAACATTTATATAAGCTTTGTGTGCTAATGCATTATCTAGAAACAATGTGGACTGCTTTCATAGTGAAGTAGTTCTGTATCTTGTTTGTTTTATTTCAAGGATGAGAATGCTTGTGAGAAATAACTTCTTATTTCTTTAATTCACTTGGATGTAAATTGCTTTGGAAGAAGGATGATAGCAACAACTTGCAGTTGCTAAAGAAAAAGGGGAAAATGTGAAAGAAAAATATTTTTAACAAGAATTGAAAGTTTTAATACATTTCTCTAAAAATAGCTTATATAAAGCATGTCATTCTGCTCTATTTCAGTCACATTGGTTTGTTTCATGGATTTGTTTTTAGTCTCAGTTCCTTCAGGCAGAGAAATTTAAGAAACATGAGATCACTGTATCTCTGAAGGTAGGCTACCACGAGCCTTACAGAGCCTTGGAAACTTGGTTACCGTAACGTCAGTATCACCCAAGGGAAAACTTTGGGTGGTTGAAAATGGCCTGTGATGTGGAATGTTGTTCTTGACTCTTTCAAGAAGTTAAAATGAAGGTGAAAGGAGGTAGTGGCATGGGACAACAGTCTAAACCTTAAACCTGCCAAGGAATGGTTAGAACAGCCCTACTGATTTCAACATCCTCTTGGGGAGAAACATGGAGAATAAAGGTAGAGTAGCTACAAAATTTTTTCTATTTGATTTCATAAATTACAGTCACAAAATCATAAAACAGCTCAGGTTTGAAAGGACCATGAAAGATGTTCTGGTCCAAATTTTCTTGGGAATGGGATCCTGGGTGAAATTATCTAGCATCCTGTCTAATCTCATCTTGAAAACCTCCAGTGATGGGATTGCTACCACATCACTAGGGAGGTTGTTGCAGTGAATGATAGTTCTCACTATAAAAAATGTCTGTCTTTATGCTGAAACCACTCCTGGTGCAGCTTGTACCCTTTTCCTCTTGTCTTCTCCAGGGGGCTTTCTGAGAAGAGAGACTCCATCCTCCTTGAAGCTACCCATTAAGTACTGGAATACTGGTGTGAGGTCCTCCCTGAGCCTTCTCGTCTCCAGGGAGAAAAGGTTTAGTTAGCTCCTTCTGTCTTTCCTCAGAGGGCATGTTCTATAGCCCTTTGGTTACTTTCATGGCCCTCCGTTGGACCATCTGTGGTCCGTCTGCATCTTTCTTGAGTTGTGGGGACAGGAACTGGGCATGGTACTCCCGGTGTGGCCTGAGAAATTTTGAGTAGAGTGGGATGGTCACTTCTTATCTCTGTTAGTAATGCCTGTGTGGATACAGCCCAGGATTTAATTTTCCTTCGTTGCTGCAGTGGCACACTGCGGTCTGACATTCAGCTTGTTCGCCAAGACCCTCAGGTCCCTTTGAGCACAGCTGCTCCCCAGCCAGACAGATCCTATCCTGTGCTGGGCTCTTTGGTTATGTTGTCCCAGGTGCAGGACCTTGCTCTTGTCTGTTACATGTCATACTGTTCTTGCCACTCTGCTCTTCTAGCCTGTCCAGGTCTCTCTGTAGGATGGCTTTCCCTGCTGATGTGTCATCAGCAGACTTGGTGAGGGTGCTTTCACCCATCGTCCAATGATTTATGAAGATGTTGAACAGCGTGGGGCCCTGTGTTTATCCCTGAGGGATGACTTGTGACAGGCCACCAGCCTGAGTAAAAACCTGTGATCACCACCCTCTCAGTCTGACCTGTGAGCCTGTTTTCTACCCATCTTCCAAACACCCCATCCTGTCTGCATCTTGCCAGTTTGCCAGGAGAAGGCAGTGGGAGACATGCTTTACAGAAGTCCAGGTAAACAACATCCTGCTGTTCTCCCTATGTCGACAGAAGAGGTTATTTTGTTATAGAAGCTGATCAGGTTAGTTGGCATGATTTGCCCTCAGTAAATCCATAGTAGCTTTTCCCAATCATTTGCTTTATTTGGTTCATTACATCTAGTTGTTTTGTGACCAGGCTGAAAACCCTCAGGTTGCATGATGTTTACAGTAAAAAAGGGGATTAAGAGAAGTTACCTTGGAAATTGAACTGTGAAAGTTAAAATGGTTCAGGGTTGGTAAGGTTCTTTAACCTTTCATACAGTTCTTTTTTTCTTTTTAGAAAGCTCCTTTATAGAAATAAAAGAAGCTTTCCAGGGTTTGCTTGATACATAAAATAGACGGGCTAGCCATGAAGTAATGCTGTGTGGTACCTGCTGAGCAGAGAATAATTGTTTCCATATATCATAGGAGAAAAATATCTAGATGTAAAAGCAGAATATATTATAGCAGAATATCTGTTCAGTAAATAAAAGGCTCAATGATGATGCTTTTTAAAAAAAATCAAAGCGAGCACAAAAAAAAAAAATCTTGTTTATTATAAAAAGCAGTTGTCTGGCACACAAGGTAGTTTGGCATTCAAATCTGAGTACTTTTATGAGAAGCACCTGCATAAGAAATAGCAGGATTTAAAAAAAAAATAAATCTCTTAAGGCAAAGAGAAGCTACTTAAAAGATGAAAGAGAGAACCGAAGTAACTGTCCACCATGGATAGAAGATTTCCTTCCTTCTTGTGTGTTTTCACCTTGCAGAAATTAAATCCTTTTAACATATAAATAGAGTGATATATACTAATTTATTAGTCATTGTATCTCTATTTTTGTTCTTTATTCTATCCCAGGGAGTTAGCAAAAATACTTTTTATTGGCTAGATGAGGGACTAGATGAACACATACTATTGTTCTCTTTTTTTTCCAACAAGCTTGTTTTCTTGGCAGACTTAACTAGATTCCATATGGGAGTGAAACAAAACTCATTGTTTTCCATTTGGTTGAGATCTAATTCTTGTAGGATAATCAGTAGCTTTTGAATAAAGTCTTGCGCAGACGTGTTTGCTTTTCAGGCAGAGGAAAACTGCAAAGCCCATTTCCAAATATCAGATGATCTCGAGAAGTTTTGAATGGTTTTCTTTAACTTCTAAAGCCAGCCAGTTTCATGTGACCTAGGTAGATGGTTATGACATTTATGCAACTGGGTTTGTTGAAAGTTAGTTTGGTGTCATAAGACCCTGTTATGTTTTTTGGGGAGGGAATTCTCTCTCAGCCATTTCCCACATGGGTTTATGTTCCACCGGAAATTCTGGATTATTTTCATTAGGGGGTTGATAAAGATGCCACTATAAGAAACAAAGATGTGGAGTTGAAAATATGACACTTACAACATTTTGAATTTTGTTACCGCCATTTAAATTTTTTTCTCAGCCTTGTCCTTATTAATAGTACATAAATAAGCTGGAGAAATTCTTTGTTCTTTATAAACCTTTAATAATTGAATGGGCAAAATATTTACTGTTCTTCTGTTTCTCTTCTCAAAGTCTTTCTCTAGTGAGAAACTAGACTAGAGACTGGTAAGTGAAGCAACTGGGACTTGGAGATAAGTCCCAAAAGGGGTTAAAGTGAGTCCTGCACTCTACTACCTGGGATGTAACAGTTTAGAAATCTGTTGAAGGATTGTTCCCAAAGAAGTAAAAATGACAGGATATTCTCAGTTTTTGAACTGTGACTTTTCATCTAGGGGAGAAGACAACAGTATTCTTGATGCTGTTTCACTGTAAACCTGCAACAGAAAGTCTAACTAATTTTCCAATGATTTTCAAGGAGTTTCTGTAGCTATCTCTTTTCCTGGGAATGATGGGTAGGATCCCCAGCTCAGAGCAAGCTAAGCATCTTGCAGATTACATTGAAAATCTTTTTGCTAACGTTAAAAAAAATCTGCATCTGTTTGCTTGATGTATTGTTTAATTTCCAGTTATAATGTTTTATACTGTATGACTAATATTCTAGTCATAAAAATAGGAAGAAAACAAGCTTTTTAGAAATTGTGTATTTTCTAGAGCTTGAAATGAGTGACCCTAACTTTCCCTCCAAGCTTCTGAAAAGTTCTGCAGTGACTCTTCTTTCTGTGACAGAATTAATAATGGTCCTTCAACTTCAACTATGATGCAAAATAATGTGAACTAAGATGATACATGGGATCAGATTTTAGTTTTCCTCTCCACTTTGGTCTAAAAAGCAGATATTTTAGTGCATGTATTTCTTTTGTGTGGTTAAGATCAAACTTGCAAATCTTGATGTTCTGTTGGTGATAACTGGCTGGTTCCTTGAAAAGGTGAACTGTGTGAAACTAAAACCTTTTGTATGCTACAGAGATTAAGTAGTGATTCCGGTCTTTGAAATGATCAGGAGCTCTTTTAGTTCAGTCTTACTGTGATTTTTATTGAGCTTTGTTTAATGGATTCACCCCTGCTTAAATATGAAAAGTAATTTTGTATTTACACTGAATTTTGGTTTCCGTAGTTCATGTTGTGGCAGGTTCCCTTTAGATACTATAAACCACACGGATTATAATGGATTATTACTTACTGCACAGTATTTTGGTGTATGCCAAAGTCCTGCAGCACTGAATTACATTTTGAGAAAATACCTGATATTACTGTAAGATTACTACTGTTGTGATTGTGGAGTGCTTTGCCTTTTTAATGGTACTCCTGTATTTACTCTTCTAAGTAGTTCTCTTTCTCTCATCATGTGCATGTGCTCTTCCAAATTAACTCAAGGGTACTTATGAGAACTTAATTATGAGTGAATTCTAAAGCATAGACAGCAGGATTGTCTAGTAGCTAATAACACTGCAACACGTGTATAGGAGTGGCAGAGAAGCCCTTCCCTGTGAGTGTTTCACAGGCAAGAGTGCCAGAGCCTTGTGACTGGACCAAGGTTGCCTCATTTCCTTGGCTTTGGGTGGGCTCCAGCTCTTCTGTTTCCTACACCCCATGGTCTCCGTTGCCCATCCACAGGCACAAGGGCCTTGCAGGGTAGGCAGTCAAGAAGACTTTTCTCATCCATGCTCAGCTGTTCAGACTCTTCTGGAACTCAGGTGTTTTACGAACAGGGAACAGACAAGAAATTAGCATTTAGTCTGAGGTAGTTTGTTTAATTTTGCATAGTAATTCGTTGAGTAAGGTAATTGCAAAGGATGATTTATTTCATTTTCTATGTCCAGTGCCCATGTCTGTCTCTCCCTTTATTCTAAAACAGAGTGCAGTTCAGCAAAGTGAATCCCAGTCCCTTTGTTCACGTGTCTGTGCTCTTTCAAGTACTTATGTTATCTTCCAAAAGAGTTAATCCCTACCTTCAGTGGTGTCAGAGAAATACAGGTGCAGACACAGCCATGAAACAGAAGTGGCTGTAGGACAAGGGTGTCCAAATTTGTAATTCAACACACCTACAACGTTCTTTCAGTGATTTGCAGAAAAGTGACTTCCGCCTCAAAGAGACATGATACAAAACTTAGTTAAATTAATTGGGTTCACCAATTCTGTCTGGGTTCATTCTTTACTGGCCTTTGGACTAACAAAACAGTTCCTGAATCCTGTTTTTTTCTGTAGCTGTTTTTAAGACTAAAATCATATAATATAGCTGGTGCTGTAGTTTTTTGTTGTTGCTTGTTGTTTTTAAATAATTTGTTTATAATAAACTCTTTAATAATCTGAAAGATGGCAACTATCTAGTGTTGGATTTGGGTGTTGGATATTCATGAAGGGAAAACAGAAGCAATATTATTCTTAGGTTGGGATTTTCTGATGAGCCAGTGAAATAGAGGATGAAAAGAGCCAGATCTGTATAAAAAGTGGAGCAATGTGGGGAATGTGTGAGGGGAGGAGAGCTGAGAGGGCACCTGGTGAAGTAGCATGGTCCTCAAGAAAACAATTACAGGTGCCCTCTGTTAAGGTTTTTTTCCACCTAAGTCCATGGGAGCTGGTAGAGCAGCTGTTTGGCAGTCTGGGGGGCATGAGGTTGGGCTGCAGTCCTGTATGGAAATAGAAAGGTGTAGTTGATGCTTTTCACTTCAGTGACATGCTCTGTGAAACTGCTCTCCGGCAGTTCTAAAAGAAGATAAATACGTCATGTGTCACTGGGAGTGACAGTGTGCTTTTAGCATGAGCTGCAGAAGTTGTTATCTGAGGAAGAGAAAGTTGCCAGGGTATTTGGGCTTCCTACTGCAGTCAGTTTATATATCAAATATTATGTGTTGTTACCATGGGAGAAGAGTCAGCAGAGCCCATGCTGATGTTGACTGAAATGAGTTGTCATAGGGTCATTCAGGATGGAGAGGGGCTCAGAAGGACTGTAGTTCAACCTCTTTCTCAAAGCAAGGTTGGTACTCAATTTGAGATGCTTTAAACTCTGCTCCAGTCTTTGGGCTACTTGTACCAGTGCTTGACCATGCTTATAATGATTTTGTTTGTCTATTTGTTTGTTTTAGTGTGGCTATAAAGAAAAATGCTGTGGCACACCCACAGATGCTGGCTGTAGCAAACAGCCCATAGTGATAGCAGGAGGGCATGTGCATCTCCTACAGCACCAACTGTGTAGCACTAGGAGGCAGTTGACACTGAAAATCTTAAGAGCCCGGCTGAGATCGTGTTACAAAGTCTGAGAAAATGAATGTCTATGTCTATACAACTCTGAAGTAAAAAGCTTGCCTCTGTGAACACAGACTTCATGTGCATAAAGGTTTTGAGGTATCGCTGTCCTAGTAGAAAAATCTCACAAAATCTGTCTGTGCAACTGATGTGGGTGCCAGTGCCTGGCTCAGCTCGTGGGCTGTGGTTCACTGGTGCCTGATAAGGAGCAGAGTGAGCCAGGACAGCTTCAGTGCTGCATGCTGATTCAGGACAGAAACCTACATCTGGAAAAGTAATAACATCTGCTGTGGGTTTTTTGCTAAATACAATTTTCAGAGGAAAAAAATAAATATTCATTTAAATATGCATCTCAAAGGCTTGTGTAGAGAATCACAGCTGGCCTAGTGCCTTCAGGAAAAAAGTGTATTGCCATTAGTTTCTGTACATTCATCTTTTAGCTGATTTCTTTTTTTAAAAAAAGGCCTTAATATGCAACCAGTTGTTGTAAATACTGTTTGAAATGTTGCTGTCATCAGTGTATTTGCATATCATCTTTATTTATACTGTGAGTTTGCTGACAGCTTCAGTTTTTCTTCTGATAACTCCAGTGGGTTAACTAAGGCGTCTTCATCTAGCAAAGCTTTTCTTCTGTTTGATTGAGCTCTCACCGTCTTCTGGTCAGCAATAGATAGTGCAGAGCAAGCAGAGAGAGGAGGCTCTGTTAATGGCTTTTTCCATGCCTTTTCCTGTTTCATTTTCTCTTGCAAAACAATGCTGCCTTTAAAATTTATATATTTATTTTATGATTCGGTGACCTCTTCTAGTCTGAGGCAGCATAGCTACAACTTTTGATTTAGAGAGCTCTTTATTCTCAATTTGTATTAACTCGCCTCTTAGCCTTCTTTCTGACAAGCTGATGAGGTTATATGTTGTGGTGTGCTCATTGTAAAACATACTTTTCAGTTGGTTCAGTCATTTTTTGTGGTGTTCTTCTGAACCCTTTTCAATATGTGGGCACCCAAATTGTATATTATTCTCTGATACTGTCTTGGGGGAGCTGCCACAACAGAGGTCCTAGAGAGTCTTTATATGAGATTCAAGTTTAATAGTTTTCCTGAATTGTTTCCTAGGATATTTGCTTAGGTTTTTAGCTCTTAGTGATCCCTAAATCTTGTTTATAGGTTTTTCAGTTGCAGTTCATCACTCTTTAAGGGCAGACTTCTTGATATTTATTTTTCTGGTAAATCTGTCATTCTTTACTTGAGCCTTGTTGTTTATTGAAGTCAAATGACTGTCTTCAGTGAACCATACCACTGATTTTTTTTTTTCCTTCATTATCTGATTTTGCATTATCAGATGGCCAAGTAGTAATTCTTTTTTTCAGGTAATTTAGTGAAAACCCTGTAGGTCATAGGATGTTACTAGGAATACAGTCAATCAAAGGTGGTATGTTGATAATCACCGCTGCAGAACTATTACCAATAAAATTTCTAATCTACCAAAAATTTATTTTAAACTGGGTTGACATAAGGTTTTGCCCTAAATCCATATTATATTAACTATATTCTCCTTTGATAGCTTTGTAAAAACTTGTTATTATTGCTAGGTGCATTACCTATTCATTTTATTATATTATTACTGTGTTTTCAGAGTTAAAAAAGGCACCTCAATGTAGAAAAGTACTACTTTTAGATTTTTATTTTTCTGTGTTATTATTGTAGTCCATCACTTATTAGTGAATCTGCATACTAGTGTTGGTTTCTCTTAAAACTGCTCCCCCCACCATGTTTTTAGCCTAACTAGTAGTAGGTGTCTTATTTGGCCTCTGGAATGCTTTGTAATTTGAAATTTTGTATGTAACAGAAGGGCACGTTGATGAGAATCTGTTTATAGATGTCATGCTTCACTGAGCACATAATTATTTTAAATTAAACAAAATTGGTCATTTTTAAAGGATAAAGCAAGCATTTAATTTTCCAAGTTGAATTGTAGTGCAAATCCCCTTTAATACCTTTTGCATTAGTTTTGTTTGTTTTTAAATTATATAGTTGTATTTTCCATGTTCAATTCTAGTACAATCCCTTTTAATACCTTTTGCATTTGTTTTTTTGTTAGTTTTGAATTGCTATGGTTGATGACTCAACTTTTTTTTTTATTTTGCTCTTTAAAAATAGCCTTTAGGAGTATTAGAATACAAGTCACTTTCCTTAAGTCCTCTCGCTTCTAGTACCCAAAGGTGCTGTAACTTTTGAGTAGTGATTAAACTGCCCTGCTGTTTAGTGTAGTTTTTGTTGTTTGCCACAGCTGTAAAATACAGTGAATTCTCACTTTGTAAGCAGAGTGGGTAATTTGTTTCAGAGTTGTTAGTTACAGGGGGAAAATGGGGGTATTTTGACAATGTTCCTTACCTCTTGTGCACAGCTGATCCTTCGTAATTAGGCCTTAGGCATTGACTTCCCAAACACGAATCTTTTTCAGAAAATTTATACTAAAAAATGTGCTGTTCCAGTTCTACTTATGCATTATACAGCCCCTCAGTATAGGGTTTTATGTAAAAAAAGTAATTGCTTCTTCCCAAGTCTTGTGAATACCTTCAATGGTATCCTTCTTGGTAAGCATAATTGAGTTCCAAGTTGAGAGAATGCAGCTGGGTAGGATTTTCCTTGCAGTAGCCTCTGCTTTTTACCTTCCTCCTTCAGCTTGCACTATGAAATGCATCTCAAAGAGTGTTAACTGAATTTCAAAGTGACACAGTCCATTCATGAGGGTTTTGAATTTGCTGTGAGACAGACGATGGAGCTGTGTAGTTAGAATCCAGGAAGAAGGTGGTCCTTGAGAGGCGGAGTGACGTTGCTACTTCTTGGGTTTTAGCTGAAAAAGAAAAAAAAAATGTCCCAGAGAGGAATCAAGTTTCAGAAATTGAAGACCTTTGGAGTGATGCTTTGGTTTAGCTCATTGTGTGCTCTCCAGTAGGGTCTGGTGAGTTATTACTTGCCTTCATGTCTTGAGGGCATCTTCTGCCTCTTCCTCCTTGTGGGTCAGTCACCTGAAGGACCTGGATGTCTTCTTCAGAAAGCTTAAAGGACTGTGTTTTGTGGAAACAACAGATCCCATCCACAGGCATGTAGAAAATTCATCTTTTCTTAATATAGTAGAATCACTTGTTATCTAGTTCCAGGAAAGTGAGTAGCATAGAAAATGTCTATTGAATGTTCTTAGGTAAGTGTTTTCATTTTGATGTCGTGACCTTTTGGCTTTAATTTCATTTTGCAATAATGATATTAGGACAAAATGTACTGAATGTACAGAATGACTGAATTCAGTTGCCATTCCTATGTCATTTTACCATATTAAAAGTTCATTCTCATTCTCTTTGTCATCAGGTGTTGAATGTGCCTTTTGGCAATTTTAGTAGTGAATAAATACTTTCTGAATCCTCAGAGGGTAAAATTCTGTCTCGCTGAGGTAAGTGTGAGTTTTATATTGAGTGTGTCCCCTTTGAGCAGTGTGCATCGTCATCGTAGCTTGGCCCTATATAGCATATGAAGGCAGCAAGCATGTTACCTCTGATCCCCCGCGACTCAAACAGGAGGTGGTTTGCTGAAGGTCACACTGCAAGCTGTTGGGCAGAAGAGAAAACAGCCCACAGGTTTTCTGTTCTGCCACATTGTCTAATTTGATGGAGAGCAGTTTCATAGCAAGTGGCAGATAGGCTGTTTGACAAGAAGTAAATAAATGTTTTCTTCTATTGTTAGACTTTTGAGTACTAAGGTGTCAGTTGTTAGTTGTAATGTGTTTGGCTAAAGCTCGACTTTTAACCAAGCAGAATGAATCCGGCAAGACCAAAAAGTGGTAAAAAGTGTCCTTGAACATGAAGGTGTAAAAATATAAATGCTTTAATACTGACATAATCTGAGGAATGACTGATAAAATGATAGTTTTTAGAAATCCTGCTCATTCAGATTATCTGCAATCGTCTTAGCATTAACTTGAAACTGTGGTAGATATGACTAATTTAATCATGATTCTTTTGTACTTGATAATAGATCTGAAGCCAAACGTGATCCAGAAAAACTTTCAATTAAAATAAAAAATATACACAGACTTGCTTTTTGAAGAATCTTTTAAGTAAGGGCAAGGACAAGCGTGAGGTAGTGATGCTGGTGACTGTTGCAGCTTAATTTCAAGTCTGTTTTGAAGAACTGAGTGATGTGATTGACACTGCAGGTAATATACTGAGCTATAATTCACTTTGTTGTATTTAAATAATTATTTCTGCTGTTTAAAAGGGGTTGTTCACTTCATTAATCTACATGGGTTGACAGTGATGTCATGGCAGTAAATGTAAGTTATCCATCACATTTATTATTTGGAGCTTTGTCACTTTTATTGTGACAATGGAAATGAGGAAGAAGACTGAAGAGGTCAGGGTGAAACACATAATGAAGTCTCCAAAGACTGCTTGTGCATGGTTTGGGAGTGCTCTTCAACCAAACACCCCATTGACCATTTAATATTTATTATGACTTTTTTGTCCTATCAAATTCATTCTCTCTGAACTGTTGGGGAAAAATTGCCTGCAGTGAGGATAATAAGGTCTTTGAATATTAACTGTATCTTAAGGTGAATGATTTATGAACTTGTGGAACAAACTAAATGAGTTTTTTGATATAGGTGGGAATGAGTCTTTGTGAATGCGATAAAAAATACAAAGTCAGTGTCAAATACCCCAGATGAAGTGGAATGTTCTATTAGTACTTTGTATTTACTGTATCTGGGACCAAAGGTACGCTGAAGCAGATGCCACAGAGAAGTCCCACCAAGTAACTGTAGTTGTCAGCTCTGCATGTCGTTTTTTTGGAACTCATTAGTTCACATCAGGAGTAGACAGTGGAAAGGACTCAGGATTCTGTATTCAACATAGTTGCCCAAGGGAAAAAAAAAGTATGAAAATCAGGCACTCTGTAAGGATGTCATGTTATTACAAAGTGTAAACATGCTAAATGTAAGCAGAGCTTTATGTAAAACATGAAAAGTATTTATTGTGTTCTGTTCAGCTTTGGTAAGATGTTATAGAAAAGACGTAGACAAGTTTCAGTCCAGAAGGAAACAAGAAAATCAAGCTGGGATCTGAGAAACATTGCCTTATATTGGAGATCATAATAGGAGATTAGTATTATTAGGCCTAGAGACGAGAAGACTGAAGAGGAATGTAAGTTAATATATATGTATAAAAATGCCAGTGCGTGATGGATGTGTATTTCGTGTTTCTTGTGAACATCCAATTCAATATGGCCAGTAAAAAAAAAATCTTCAGCAGCTCTGTGTCTCTAAGATGCATCTTGTTACTGAGAAGAACTTACCCTGATGGAGTGTGGAGAGGAAAGGGATTATTATCAGGGAAGCAGGACCAATTGCATGGCAACAAGGAGAGACTTTAGGCATCTGCCTTCAGCGAGGCCTCTTTGAGGTTGTGGAGAGGTTTCATGGCTCACAGGAGAGGTTCCTTCCCGTGGTGCACAAGTGCTGGCCTTTCAACCTCGCCTGTCCTCCATGCAGTCAGGAGCTCTCCCTGAACAGTCGTCTGTTACGTGGGATTATGGAGCAGGAGAGAAGCTGGGGTCTTGTGTTATTTGAATTGGACAGCTATACCTGTCCTTACAGATCCTGGTTTCAAACCTCAGCCCCATCTCAGTGACTTGCTGTGGTGGAGTGCAGGCAGCCATATGGCAGGACAGAGATTGTGGAGGAGGATAACTTGCATGCAGGAGTAGAGCAGGTGTGGGAAAGTAGGTGGCACAAGATACAGGATAACAGGATGGAGGACTAAGGAAAGATCCCAATTTGCAAAAATGGAGAAAATTGGAGTATGGTAGAAGTAACAGAAATAAAGAATTGATATACTGGTTGGAAATTACTTAAAAGGGAAGGTGAGAGAGGAAGTGACAAATGCAACTCTGATAGAAGGAGTAAGGAGGAAGGTACAGGGCTATCTAGACAAGGAGACTGGAATGTCATAAGGGACCTGACAACTGGAAACTAGTGTCTGCTGGCTGGCTGATGGAGCTTACTCCTGCTGAAGTGAAATTCTATTGCTTGCATACACATTCTCTCACAATTTTTTTTATACTTTATTTCATATTTTCTCAGATTGGAGAAGGTGATTAGTTGTCCTGTTGTCAGGTCTGTAAAGATGTATGCCCTCTCCTTCAGTTTCTACTTTGGTATTGTTCACTCAGATTACCTGGAACTGCTTTGAGCTGTCTTGTAATTTGCAGTGTTCGAGTTGGGTTAAATGGTTCGGGGAAGGGAGCCTACAAAAACCAGGACTGTAGTAGACATTACTAATTAAGTGTCTCTGTTTATCTGCTTTCTCCCTTTAAGAGAAAAATATACCAGCTTTCCTCAAACAACAAATGCTGGAAGAGAAATATTTATGGAATGGATGTTTTCTGAAGACAATATAAATAAAAAGCAAAGAGCAAATGAAAGTTTAGAAGACACTTCATGAATGATATGGGAGTTTCTTGGCAACTTTTAGCATTGTCTTATCACTAATTAAAACTGTATTTAGCTCATGGGCAAAAGAGATCTCAAGAGGTTAAAGTGTCCTCCTGTTGGAAGGCATAGTGTTTTGGAAAAACTGCCTGTCAGTAATTTTTATGAGAAAAACATCATGCTCTCCCTAGCCTTAGTTTCTGAAAATGAATTGTTTTACATCAAGGTACCTGGAACACTCAGATTGAGAGAAGGTCTGTCTTTTATAGTAACTGCTGGTCTTGGCTGTGTGACACTGTCAGAGCTGAGCAGTTGCAGAGGGCTGTTACAGTGGGAAGCACCAAGTATCCCTGGCTGATGTGGCGTCCTTACTGAAGTAGCTTTCTTGTTGGACATAAATGTGAGTTTGGTTTGGTGAGATTCACTTAAGTATTCTGAAGTTCTGTCTATTTTTGCTAGGTATGAAGTGAAATTTTTCCTTTGATTTCAATTTAAGTATTAAGGTCTACTACCTATTTTCCTGTGCAGGCCACAAATCCTCTTCTAACTTTTAAAATTCCTGCCTGACCTGCTTCCCATGAGGCACCTAGAGTAAGAAAAGAGTCTCTTTTTGAGCTTAAGAAGTCCTTAACACACTTTCCATTTCAACAATAAACTCTTCTTTCCAGAAGTGTTTTGGGGTTTTGGGGTTTTGTTTTATTGCTGGTTTTTTTTGTTTGTTTGATTCGAGGGGAAAAAAGATGTTTAGCTGTCAACACAACAATACTTTCAACATTGTATTGAATTGTCTCTTCAGAGAGCCCACTGCATTGGGTAATGACATTTTACAGGCTGCCTACACTGCAGAGCAAGAAACACCTGAAGGGTACAGTTTGTGGGAGTTCAATAAACAGTTGCTCAGTATGGAGAGGAGACAAAGTGAAGGTATGTCACAAGGTCTTTCTTGTGCTTCCCTTTCTAGGGGTATATGAAATGTTCCCCATTCAGTTCTATGGAAGCAGAAGGTACTTGCAGCTAGAGAGTCTCATTCTCCCGTGGTGATAATGCTGCTGCCCTCTCTCCTGGAAGGATTAGTCTTTTAACAGTTGCTCTGCTGTTCAGCTGCCTTTGCTTATGGGTGAGCAAAAGATTGATAAAAAGGACAGGAAAGTGTAAATTCCATATGAATAATAGTAGATAACTTACCTTTGAATTAACATGTATCAGATCTTTTGGAAATGGGTATAAAACAGAATTGGTAACTTTTTTCTTTTTTCCCCCCCCTTTAAACTTGAAAAAACCCCCCATCCATGTGCTTGAAACTTCCATCAATTTCAGTGTAAATTTTTTTTGGTGATGTCTAGAGGACATTTTTCAGGCCAGGTATGATTCATTCCAGCTTTCATATGTTCTCTTTCTTCTCTTACTTAAATCAGTGCAGAAGCTCTGTATTTGTGTGTGAATGTTTTAAATGATCAACATTGTTTACCTGGGGTTCATTGCCATTTAGAGATGAAAGCATTCAATTTAATTTTCTTTTCAGCCTATAAGATGTTTTGACTAACGTTCCCATTCTGTGTCTTATTTTTCTGTATCTAGTTAGTATAATGAAATATACAAAGTGTGTAAAACTGAAAGAACCACCCTTAAAATAATTAAGAATTAATGGAGATGTTTACAATCATAGAATCATTTAGACTGGAAAAGACCTTTAAGGTCATCGCGTACCATTAACCCAGCACTGCCAAGTCCACCACTAAACCATGTACTCAAGTGCCATATCTACACCCCCTCAGGGTTGATTACTCAACCACATCTCTGGGCAGCCTGTTCCAGTGCTTTACAAACCTTTCAGGGAAGACATTTTTCCTAATATCCAATCTGCACCTCCCCTGGTACAACTTGAGGCTGTTTCCTCTTGTGAAATTTTACAGGTTTTTCAAATTGATCTACACTGCTGTTACCTTATTTTGAAAGTTTACTCTATCCCAAGAGAAATACTGCAAGTTCATGAGACATACAGTGAATGTCATATGTGTTCTTTGATTCTCCTTTTGTGCTCTTGGTTTCCAGTGTGCAAACTCCTGTCATCTATTAATGATGATTTTACCTCAATATAAATGCAGAACACTACTGTCTACTACAAGTAACTTGTGTGTTGTAGTTTGCTTTTAAGGAATAGTGAAAAGTAACTGTATTTGAAATGAAGTGTCATTTTGCTTTTCACTGTTTATTTCTGTGGGTGCAGATAGGGCTGTGCCTAAACACTGGAGCAGTGATAGTGCTCGGTATGAATATATCACTAATAAAATATGTAATTGTAAAAGTTCAAACTCATTTAAGAAAAATCATGGACCCAATAATAGAGAATTAACTGGAGAGCATTGACTGATGACTAGGATGCATCTGCTTCCAAATTTGAAGCTTACTCTTGTAACAGGCAACACTTAAAATTACTTTAATAGTATAGAACTGGTGGAAGATAACGCTTCTGTCTTTGTTCATTTATATTCTGTTTTTGCAGCACTTTGGGTATAGCCACCCTGTCCTTTTATTCTTAGCCAATTTGTCTGTTATTGTTTGTGTGACATTATTTTTTTCTTGTGGAAAAGCAGGACATAATGTTTCCAGAGGAGAGAGGGAATACATTTTTTGAAACTACCATAAGTCATCAGTGGACTTAGGATGTTTGGTACCCTAAGTTGAATTTTTATCTTTCAAAATTGAAAGGTTTAACAAACAGACCACGATGGTCCAAAGTATCCCATTTACTGAAGTATAGAACAGGTGAAGAAGAAGATGGCAATTTAGAAGTCCTAAATTCTGTAGAGCTACTAAACATTGCACAGTTGAAATCCCTTTTTACTTTCTTGTACAACTAAGTTCATGTATGTGGAAAAGCTGCAGGACAGAAGTCTGCAGGTGACATGTACTGAATCAGTCTCATCAGCTGATATCAGTTCAGATAAATCTGATTTGGATTTTATTTTTAGGAAGAGCTGTTTGCATGAGAAGAGTGGATTGAAACCTGCACAAGTGTTGAATGGACTTGTTAAAATATGTATTTGCAGTAATAAATGTTGCTATTTGTCCTATGTTGGAGAAGGAAGAGGAATCCTCAAAGTGATGAAATTGTAAGTTAGTGTTAGAAATAATAATTAAATTAATTCAGTCTCTTTTTGAAGGTTCTGATCAGCTACAATATGTGTGGGGGGTGTTTGCACTGCTTTGATGCATTTTTACAGATTCAACATCTGTGTTCTGTGTCTAATTTTAGTTGTGTTTCCACCTTTTTAATCTGCACTCACCTTGTTGTGTGAAGAAAATAACCACAGAATCACAGAATGCTGGGGGTTGAAAGGAATCTCGGGAGGTATCTAGTTCAACTTCCCTACAAAGAGGTTCACTTTCAGCACGTTGCACAGGATGGTGTCCAGGCAGGTTTTGAGTATCTCCAGAGAATCCACAGCCTCTCTGGGCAACCTAGTTGCTTAATACTTCCATGTGCTAAAAGACTTTCTTAAGCTGTCAGCAGTGCACACTCATCAGGAAAAGCTGAAATATTAAACTGCTGGAACAGCTTTGGCAGAAATTAAAGCCTTTTTCTGGTAGGAGTTTTTTTGAGTTCAGATTAAACAAAATAGGCCAGAATATAACCAGAAAAGTTTGGGAGCTGCCTCTTTAATATGAGTAAATCTTTAACTTAATATATATGTATTTTTCTAGCACCATAAGTTATGATGGTAAACATTTTTCCTGAAATTTTAATTGCATATTCGTCAAGGAACTGATTTGACAAAGGCCTTAAGAATAAGCTTAATTATAAGCTTATGAATAGACATACTGTCAGTTTTATTTTAAGATTGTGTATTTGTTGTGCTCAGAAGTCTTGTTGATTTCTGAAGCATGGAAAAAACTTTCCTATTGTACTTAATTATTTTTTCTTCTGTAGAGAAAACTTTGGGGAAATGAATCTATATTTTTGGGACTAATTTTGTGTGTATTCTACTCATTTGCCAATTTTTTTGTAAGTGATGTCACTGAGGTGGTGAGAAGTGCAGAGAGGACAAGTGCTGTGCTCCTGAGCAAACAGGACATTTTAAAAAGCTGAATGTGCTGATTTGATAGCTCACTTTTAGCATTAGATGCAATTTAGGAAGATCGTGTAAACAAATCTGTTGTGGGATAGATTTTCAATCTTAAACAATTTACCTCTAAAAATCTCAACAGGTTTTTCGTTGTGGTTTTGTGCTTTTTTTTTAACAAGCTAATTTCAGTGTCAGGACATGGGGCACTGCTTCCAGTAAGCTCACAGAAACAGCAGTAGAACTAAGTACTCCAAAGCTAGTTCGTATTTCTTGTTTTTTTTTAGCTAGAGAACAAAAATGTTTGGTAAAGTGAATATGTCTTCAGAGTGAAATGAGATTTTAGTTCTGAATAAGTCTTTGCTACAGAGAGGCTTGGCTTTTTGATCTTCCTAAGGAACCTCTTCAGAAGCAAGAGAACTTTGAATTCTGACAGGTGACTGACAGACAGTGAAGAAGAGGCACAATGAAGCTTATATTCCAGAGAAACCTAGTCATCTGAAAGGTCAGTTGAATTGAGGGTGGGAATAAACATTTTCCTGCTAATGCATTTTTAAAGCATAAGGTATGTCAGCAAATAGTTCTAGAGAAATGGATTACAGATGTCTTGAGGTGACTCATGAGACTTTATCTGATGGTTCTTTTGAAGACACAAAAGCAGGAAAAAGACATTATGCTACTTGCTATGTTCTAAAATTTGGAAGATTAGATGATGTCGAGGAAATGGCATAAACACGGATTGAAAGAAGAATTTTTTGTGTCTCTTTCCTTTGGAAAACTGGAAATGTTGCTTGAGAAGTTTTGACACATTTGTTGTCGGAAATGTCATTGAGATCATGAGTTTACAGATGCTGCATGACAGGGTGGTAGGGGTTGAACCCCAACACCTAGACTGGACAGTCTGAGATGGAAAGTTTCATATGTCATCTAGGGCAGTGATTCTTATCTCTCTCCTTACCGTCCATGTATTTTTTAGGATGTCAGGTAATCCAGCCTGTTGTATGCTGTCAGGAGGCTTTTATGTCCCTTCTGCATCTAAATTGATTTTGGCATATTTGTAGGAAAAAATAAATGCTCTGGTTTTAGGAGTTTTAATTGTAAAACTTTGACATGAAGTGTTTTGAGAGTGCTATAATCCTGACCCAGTGTAAAATCTTCCTGGGGATGAGAGCAAATAATGTCTGTTTTCCACCTGAAGCATTCTGATTTAAGAGATTAAGCAAGTTGACCAGTGTGATGGTCTTGTAATAGAGAGTATTAAAATAAGAAAAGAAAAGAATGGATCTTGAATTCCGTATTGAAATCTTGCATCTAGAACACATGATTTCTTTTGCAGATAATAGCAATGATCTCAGAGGTTGTTTCCAACCTAGTTGATTCTATTTACAGCCTTTATCCTTTCTGTATTACCACATTGCTATACTTCTGGGTATGCTATTCAAGCTATTTGTTATAGTGTAGGCTGAAGAAAAATATTTTCCTTCTCTTATCTATCTCTCAAACTCGGCATCAGTCTGTTGGGGTAATTATACTCAAGTAGCTTTAATTGTTGTGCAGCTTCTTGTTCTGGCTATTTTTAAAGCCTGATACCTTGTTCTTTTTGCAGGCTTCACGACTACCCAGCTTTGCACAAAAGAGGCTGTTTCTTTGTGATGCTGCCGCTGATCCCTGACAGATTGTGCATGTGTTTGTGGCCAAGTTTAGCTGAGTGAAAACCTGGCCTACTTTCTAAAGATTTTTTTTTTCAGCCTGTAATAAATGTGCCAAATTTGGAAGCAGAGAAGATTGTTAGGATGCCTTATTTCCATGCTAATACTTGGAGTGCATTCGCAGATCATTAGGGCTTCTTAGCGGTGCTGGAGCATACTGGGTGGCTTCGGTGCTCTACCTGGGGGTACTTCTTCAGCCGCACCCGCTGCTTTGGAGAGTCAGTGTCAGAAGGGAATTGTGAAGACTTTTCACATAACGCCTTGCTGAAACTGATAAATATTGTTTTTTACCATAGAATCATTAAGGTTGGAGAAGACCTCCAAGACCATCAATTGCCTGAATACCGCCGTGACCTCTAAAACGTATCACGAAGTGCCACTTCTACTTGTTTTTCCAACACTTTCAGGGAGATGGTGACTCCACCACTTCCCTAGGGAGCCTGTTCTAATGCTTAACTACTCTTTCAGTGGTTAAGCTCAACCATACTCCCTTGCAGGGCAAAAAAGTAGACTTTTTATGCTTTTGTTCATATATTTTTTAAAAAAGTTTCTTCTGCTCGAAAAAGCGTAAGAAATTCTGATTTGTCTTAAAGCAACTAAGAAACACTTCTGCTTTAGATCAGATGCCTAAAAGGCCAGAAATAAGTCCCAAGGCCAGATCCCTAATTCATTTAAGTTACCACAGTTTGAATGAAGTAAATTGAGTGATAATAGATTAGACTGACTGAGAATCTGACTTACTCTATACTCTGTGGAGATATATATATTATTTTTAATTAAATGAAATCTAGAGTTTATTCTATTACCATTCTCAATATGGGGGGGTGGGGTGGGGTGGTGCATGAAATCTTTTGAACTCCTGAAAAGGATTCTTCTGGTGTTGAAAACTTTCTAGCTTCATCTGTGATGGATAGTGTTATCTGAAATACCTTTTTCTGTAATGCCTAATCACACATTAAAATACTAACGCTGCAGTCCCACTCTTTTAAGGAAATAGGACAGACCTACTTTTTGTTTTAAATGGTGCTGAAAGGCTTCTAAAGATTCTTCACAACTTTTTAGGAGAATTTTAGAATTTTCAGGTACAGACCATTCTAACTTTTTGCTAAACAAGATTTGTTCTCATCTTTATGATGTGTATCTAATATACCTTGAAAGGAAGATGTAATCTACCCAGAAATAGCATACAGCTTTTATGAACTTTGATTGCATTATGGATTTGATGTTGATGGTTAATATGATTCTCAACTGCATTGTAACTTCATTTTTTTCAGGGTTGAGTATTTTACTTTATTAATCCTTAATTTAGGATTTTTCCTCTGTAATTATGTATTTTTCTGCTTGAATTTAAGATTTTCATGTCAGGTACATGAGACGAATTGTGTCAAATTGTCCAGTAAAATAAAACAGTGACACATCACAGAAAATAGCTTACTTGAAATTTGATAGAAATATGTATGATGACAAAAATTTGACCTCATGTTATAGGTAAGTGTAGATGGGCAGATTGTATTGGCAATATGATAAGTGGCTGTAGCTGTCAGCATGTAAAATATGCTAGAGGGGATAGCTGGCTGTGTCCTAAGTTTATGGTTGCCATCTGGTACCTATTCTCCTCTGTTGATTCTCCCTACAGCTTCATCCTGTGCCCTGCAGCATCACAACAGCAGCTCCTTGTGACATGCTTTCCTCCTCCAATACCAAGTCGCAAAAGCATGTCATTTGGCCTCAAAATTATTTTGTATTTAATTGAAGAAATAAGTGTTTTAACATTCACACTTGACAATTATACTGACTACATCAGTGGACAAGGGAAGGGCTACAAAAGGCATTTATCTGGACTTCTGTAAAGCCTTTGACGTGGTCCCCCACAACATCCTTCTCTCTAAATTGACGACAGATGGATTTGATGAGTGGACTGCTAGATTGATAAGAAAGTGGTTGGATGGTAACATCCAGATGGTTGTGGTCAGTGGCTCAAGAGTCCCAGTGGACATCAGTGACAAGTGGTGTCCCTCAGAGGTCTGTATTGGGACCACTGTTACGTAATATCTTAATTAAAGGCTTAGAGAAAGGATTGAGTGCACCCTCAGCAAATTTGCTGATGTCACCAAGCTGAGTGGTGCAGTTGACACTCCCGAAGGACTCCCCCAAAGCAGGGTGGTTGGAACTAGATGATCTTTAGAGTCATTTCCAACCCGAACTATTCTATGACTCTTTACTCAAGTATAAGAATTAGTACATGTTAGAAATTGTTTTCTCATGCTTTTAAGATCTTGCATGGAACGCTACTTTATCCAGGTGTATATCTTGATATATCTTTTAGTTCTATGAAGATTTATCTCAAAAAGATAGGTCCACCTGAAAGCTGTCTTTATTTTTGTCTCGAGATTTGTCTGTAGGTTGGAGGAGCAGATGGGGAACTTTTCATGGTTGTCATTGCTGCGCTGATTGGGTGTACTGACTGTCATGGTAGGGGATTGACCTTCAAAGAGTATAAGCTCACAGAACAGTGTCTGACAGGTGTGCAAAAGATGATGATTGATATGGAGTGCAGTACACCAGGCTGCTGCTTGATATCTGCTTGATATCTTGGGAGATATCTGAACAACTGCTACTTCAACAGAACATCCATTGTGCAACATGCAAAGTCGGTCTATTTTAACACAGAAAATGTGTTTCTATAGTCTGACTGTACAAATAATGAGTACGTATAAATGTTTATAAAAATTGCTAAAAAAATGCCTCATTTACTAATGTGTTGAGAAAATGTAGTTTCAAATGAAAAAGCACCCCAGAAAATACAAATATTTATTGTATACCAGTTGTCAGACTATTGCTTTACTTCTTCATTTGCTTTACCTCGAAGTGTGAGTGTTTTTTTTTGTTTTGTTTTGTTTTTTGGTTTGGTTTTTTTTTTAAAGAAGGGTTTTGGTAGTGTTTTGATTTTGGTTGGTTGGTTGTTTTTTGTTTTGTTTTCTAAGAAAGGTTGGAGAATCTTGGTGTATAAATAGTATCTTTTCACTACTTAGCCATGTTTTTCATAGTTGCAATCTTACTGCTATATTCTTAATTTGTAGAAGAGTTTGTATATCTGCTCTACCATGCTGGTTTTGATTGGCACATGAGCTGAAACAAAAAAAGTTGCCATAAAATGTTGCTAAGTCCTCTTTTTCCTCCTCATTTTTACCATTTGTGGATGACTTTGATATTCTTGACATTCGTGGTGTTCACCTTGATGTAATGCCTGATATTTGGTGCCTTTGTTAATAACATGACCCTTTAATGATGTATGTTTTTCTTATGGTGATTCATGTGAGTTTTAATATTTGAAATTTCTTTATTATGTTGCTACTGCAGAGCAGTCCAGAACTTTGGCTTTTTACAGCTCATTATTTCTTTCAGAAGGGAGAAGTGAGAAGGCTCTATTGTACTGTTGACTTGAAATCTGTACAAAAATTCAGCTTTGAAGCAATAACTGCCTTGAACAGACTCTCTACTTAGCAGTATGGGATAGACCTATCCTTTAATGCTATTAAATTTCATGAAGCATTGCTTAGTTTAGAAAGTAGAACACAAGCTGTAGTCCCCTTCTCAAAACTCAAAGGGATTTAAAGGATGATTACTCTTATTTTTGTTGTGAGCCCATCAGTGTTCATTTACTTTAATTGTAAATGTTAAAAAAAAACTTGCCCTTGTTGGATCTGTCACAGAAACCATATAGTCTTTTGAAAACATTGTCCTCTCAAGCTGTGTGCAGATTTACACAGGATTTCAGAAGCAATCACAGGCTATGCAGAAATCAATGGTCCTACACGGAAAGTCCCTTGTATGACAGAACTCAGTATCTTCAACTGAGGTTCCAGGAAGAAGGTATAGTTCTCTTACTTCATTAAATACAAGTTCTCAGTCTAGAACTATTTCTTTGTTGAATATTCTTAGACTGAGATATGGCTCAGTTGTAATTTGAGATGGACACAATGTCTTATTACCATTTTAACCTATATTAGCACAGTTTTGAAGCATTGTATTAGTCTGTGTCCAGAAGCGCCACTGAATGTGTATGGTCTGAATAAGAACCAATAGCAAAAGATAATCTCTCATTTTACCTGAACTAATGGTGAGACTGACTTTAAGTAGTTTGGAAGTGTTGGAAATGGCATGTCGTTATATCACTTTGTTCCCTGTTTAGAAATTTCTCTTTCTTTATCTGCTATTACGCACAACATTACTGTAATCATTTTGTAGCATCTCTGATAGTGGCAGGGGAAAAGTCAAATGCTGCATGAATTTGGTGTTAGCTTCTTGAAACTGAAAAGTCTTTAGTTTCAGATCCAGGTAATTGCAGTTTCTGTCTTGTCATAGGATGAATTATTCATTATCTTATATGTGAGCATTTCCAGTCTTCATAATTAGTACTGATCTGTTCTACAGTGTGGTGACTATTTTATTTAGACAGCAGACTGAAATTCTTCTGACAAGGAGAGTGATAAACTGTGTTTGGAGAAGAAAAGACATTGCGAACTTCATTTTTTTTTTTTCTTTTTTTAAACTAACCCCCTTTTTATCAAAATCTGTTCTAATTGTTTATATGTGCCTGTTACTGAAATTAGGATCTCGGTATTTATTGCTTATATATTTGCCTGAAGATGGTGCTTTTAATTTTTTTTTTTTTCTGAAGATACTGGATTAAAATTTAACATTTAAAAAAAAGTTTTCAGTTTTGTGGGATTTTTTTTTTTTTTTTTCACTGCAGTTGCTTCTGGTGGTCAACACTGGCTTGAGGAGAATGCCCTTAAGGGGTTTCCCAGGTTTCTCTGAGTGTAGTGGTATATTTCTTGCAAATTTAAATCTCAGGAGCTATATAGTTACAGCAGTGCACTTCAGTGAAAGAGCCAGGCAGAGAGGAAAATCCTTCAGAAAGAAAATTCACTTTATGTCTGGAAATGGGCAGATCTTTGATCTCAGAATCTGGGAAGAAGAAACATCTGGTGATGATGACAATTGAATATAAGCTCTTGGGGAGAAATTCTGCAGGTATTACAGTGTGTGCCTGTTTACTGACTTGTGTGGAAAGTGTTTCAGTGTAGTTGGACCTTGTTATTTCAGGTAATTCTAAAATACTTAAACTTCCATATGAAATATGGATTGAAAACATCAATGTATTTTGTACTGATGCTCTTTCTGTAGTCCTCGACAGTGGAAATGAAGGACTACTTTCTGCTGTGTGTTTTTCAGAAATACAAGGTTTTCTTTTCTCAGGCACTTATTCATTAATTTGCATTTAATTAATAGTCACTAATGTATTGGATATCTCTGAATTATTTTTTAGATGTAAGAAACAGAAAAATATGTGGGCTTTTGTTCAGAAACATACTGCTGTTTTGAATGACCCAAAGCTGGAGCAGGGATTACAAAAAAATTAAAGAGTGGGCAAAATAAGTCTTAGGTTTTTGTTGTGCTGGGCCCAGAGAAATCCCCCAAAGCAGGAATTTAAAGCTCAAAGTTTAATACTTTTTTTTAGCATGCAAATGGAAATACAGCAACTGGTGTATTTTCATTGGAGAAAAAAAAAAAAAAAAGGAAGGTGCTGGTTCTGGGTCTTTTCAGGAGCCTTCTCAACAGAATTAATTTTTCTTCTCCAAACATGAAACTCTAGAAGCACTGCAAATGGTACAATCTTTCAGTGGACTTCAGAGCACAAAGATGAGCAGTTGTATATGCTGACTAAAACTCCTTTTTTTAATGTATCTGTAAGAGACGGGGATATTGGTTTTTCTTAGGCATCTTGGAGCAGGCAGTAGAATATTATGGCTATTGGAAAATGCTGTGTAACAAAGCTTATGATTACGTACTGTCTGTGGTATTTTTCAGTAATTTAGAAAGAGTTGCTGACCTTCAAGTGACAAATGCATTACATTAGTACGATAATACCTAGGCCCTCTACTTCCAAAACCTGCAAATACTCCAGTGAGTGTTAAGTACAATAAGAGTACTCTGTGGAAGTGAAGAAGTCATTGCTGCTTCTGGCAGTCATGTGGCTTTCTTTTAAAGCTTCTTAAAATGCATCAAATTAAAAACTGAAGGGAAATAGTACAAACACAGCTTTTGTACGCATAAAAAGAGGAAGTAAAAGGGATTATGAGAAATGGTGCAGTGCATATGAAATGCCTCAGTGTGGATCATTTCAGGATGTATGACAAGGGAAGGTACGGAAGTATGTAATAGCATATATCATAAAAGCAAGTGAAGAGATGTCGTTTACAGAAGGTGACACAAAGCCAGCCAGCACATCTGCAGAGAATATCAACACAAGAAATGCTTTCCAGGTCACTGCTAGCCATACTCACAGAGGCACTGACCAGCCTTAACAGCTGTAGGTAACTTCAAATACCAGATTGTATGCAGTGGCTGACGTTTGAGACAGAGGTTCTCATATGTGCGTTTCAGAAGAAAATTAGATGCAGTAGATGTTTCCTCTCTTAAATCCCAGTATGATTCTTGCTATAATGTAACGAACATGGCAGGGAAACCTGGATTAGGTGACTCAGAGTAAATCGGAGTACAGCTGGAAAGCTTCTCTCCAGTTGTGACCCATTCACCTGCAAACTTGTAAGTTTTGCAGAGATCTGAGAGCTCTGGTGTTGCCCTGTGTTTCTGGGAGCAAGTTGAGGGATGGAGTAAACATACTCTGTTACATTCCCAGGTGATGTTTCCTCCTTAAGGATAGGTTGGGCAGTTGTGAGAATTATGCAGGCAGAGCTGATCCTGTCTTGAGGAAATAAATGCAGCCAGAAACCTTTTCCAGTTCCATCCTATTTCATCATTGCTGCCTGGTACCTTCCAACTCTCTGTCTGGCAGCTTAGTAGTGGGGGAAAGGCTTTGTTTGGTTTTATGTTTTTTTTTTAATATGCTGACATTTCCAGGCAATAGGAAGTGTCTTTTCCTAAATTTTTTGCTTTTAAGTTGAAGAAGGCATTGTTACACTAACCTGGGCCCCTTGGAACTTCACTAGAAGCACCTTAGTTTGTTCCTTCTCTTCCATCCAAGGTGCAGTATTACTTTTGGAGAGGCCTACTGTCTAGCCTGTGAGTTCTAATGCTTTGGACAGTTGTAATAGTTTTCTATAACCTGATGCAGCATTGTTTGTGCCAGAATGCTCTGTTGTATTTACGTGCACCATAAAAATTACTTGGTTGTGGTCTGGGCTAAAGGGTACTAATGAAATATAATCAAAGAGTGTAGTGTTGACTGTCATTTGAGCATGCTAAGACTTGCGTAGGCCTGTTTTCTAACATCACTTAAAGAAAAAACACAGTTTCGGCTGTGAGTCTGTCCCCTCCAATAGAAACAATTCTGGCTTCTTAAAAAGGCCATAAAACCCCACCACTAAGCTCATGGACGTTGTCTATCTTTTTAAATGCCTGAAATGTGATCTGTGTATGTTTCTTCAATTCCAAAAATATTTTGGTCATCACTGCCTAAACTACAATAGAAGTTCTTAAAAATGGATTTGGTCTACAATGTGCCATTTCTCCCAAAATACATGCAAGCATGTAACTGTTATACTTCATGAGGTGCATGATTCAGTTTTACTGATTCCAGTAGGTTGTGTCAGCCTAGAATACAAAGAACAAGATGACCTTTCTCCAGTTCTATTTAGTATGTCTTCCCATTGACTTAGAATCCTTCTTCCAAATGTGCTATCCTGCTCCAAGCCAGAAGCGGGCTTAAATCTTATTTTTCACTGCAATTGTTAAATATAACACTGCAGTGTTATATTGAAAGTGTGTAAGCAATTCAAGTTACTGTACCCTTTTTTTTTTGTTTTGAGTGATGCTGAAGTATTACCATCAAATAAAAAAAGAATAAATTGTACATTCCTTGAGATACTGGTTAAATGTTGCTTATTCCTAAGTACAGCTCTGTGCTCTCTTTCCATCTTCATTGGAAGGCCACAAGGTATAAATAGGCATAATTTTATGCTGTCAGGCTAACAACAATTTTCTTAGCATCCCAGTATATCTCCTCTTCCCCTCCAAACCCTCTCATGGAAAAAACTAATCATGAGGATTCCTGTACTTAGGAAAATTTCTTCTGTTATGAGAACATTCTTAGAAATAATTTCTTTTTTTTCACTATGCCAGTGCCCTTTTTATATATTCCAGAACATCTCTGTTAATTTTCTCACTTAAAAGTGAGACAAAGTGAGAAAATGAGGAAAAACAATGGCAAACCAGATTTCAGCATTCCTCAGCAGAAGTTCGATGATTGATGCTGTGATGAAGGTTCATTTTTTTTTTTAAAGGTTGTAATTTACTGAGTATAGTAAATAATTATAGCTGTGTTACAGCTGTCAATACAAATGAGCAAAGTACACTTGGCAGTTAAGAATCCGTTTATGCTGTTTGTTCTGGAACTTGTTCACAATAATTTAATAATTCAATGTTAGTCTTACTAGCGTGAACTGAATTAATGAAGGTCCATTCTACTGTATTTCTTAATCAAAAGCTGACAAGAAGGTGTGCTTATTTCTTTATCCTCCTGCACTCTGAAATGCTATCCACAATAATACTCTTTAATACATCAAAATACAGATGAACACAGAAGACATGGCAAAAATCCCCATTTCAACTAAAATGAAAAGTGACTCTGTTATATGCTTAACTAAAAGTAGTGGCCTTTATTTTAATCACTGATCCTCTAACGTGGCTATTCTTTGATAGCTAAGAGCTGTAACGACTCTTCTAGCTGGGTCTGTGAGACCCCATCATGTGTAGCCACGGTTGATCTCCTGGCCTGACAGTGAGTAGGAGTTGGGATCCACTGTCTTCCAGGAGCCCTTTCAACCCCTGAAGGGCCGTGTGGCTCCACAGAGCTCATCTGCCTCCTCTACCCAGGTCCTCATGCTCAGAAACAGCGTCCGAGGGCTGCACGGGTGGTACCTGCACACGGGGGATATGTGGATGCTCCTGGTGTGAAGCCTGTGTTGCTTCTTGGCTCTGGTGAGCAGAAGCAAGAAGAGGCAGTAGATGAGAGACAGAGGAGCTGGTGGGAAAATGGCAAAGGTGACTTGAAGGAAGTGGGGAGCTCCCAAAGGAAGGGAGGCAGATCTAGATGGGAACTGAAGGATAATTTGATAAGGAAAGGTAGGAAATTACTACGGGGGGAATGAATGGGGTTAGACACTGTGTGAGAATAAAGAAAAGAGGCTATGTTTGAAATATGAGAAAAGGCTGAAAGGGATGGACAGCTGATTAGAGGATGAAAGTCGGTCTTTACAATCACAGAGTATGGCTGTGGAAATTTTGATGTGCATTTTTGAAGTGGATTTCAGCTTGAAACCTTATTAAACTTAACCTCTGATTTTCTGGCTTGCATCTTAAGAGCCAAAGCAGAATATTTGTACTGGTTCCTGGATGCTGTTGGCTGAAATCAGGGCCAATACTCATTAATAGATATATAATATACCCTTAGAAACACACAGGCTGTTGAAAAATGAAGGCTAAAGTAGCAGAAACATGGAAATTGGAAGAAAGCGAAACACAAAAACAGGCTAAGCAAGAGAGTAGCCTGCCTGCAGGAAGTGATGGGAGTTGGAGAAAACTGGAATGAGTGGCAGTAGTCCTGTTTTTCTCCATCCTGTTGTTAGCATGGGTATTTTGTAAAGAGGTAATGGCAGGAAGCTGTGGTTTTAGTCTGCTGTGTTGGGACAATGTCAGGAGACTGATGCTTCCCCTGTCGGCCTTTTCCTCCTCTTGTAAGCGATGAGCAGACAAATGCTTTCTGCACTGGTGTTCTGAAGTTCTGGGGATCTTACAGGTTGATATGGTGAACTCTGTTAAAAACATGTTTCCATTTGTTATTTATGATGTAGGAATTTCTTGAAGGGAAACCATGAAACTTCCTCCAGGCCATCAGAAAGCTAGACCATGACTGAGCAGCAGGTTTTTTTTCCCAGTGATTAGATAATAATATAAAGGTTTAAAAACTGCTTTACCCTTTCCCCTTCTCCCTTAATTGCCAGTTTCGCAAATGATCTTAACTCTGGTTCTTGGTGACAAATAATTGATCTGGTCTATCACACAGTGCTGCAGAGGTGAGCAAAACTAGTGCAAATACAGTGTAACAGAAAAATGTTCCAGTACCCATGTTCCTGTTCCTTTGTACTTTGGAGAGCAATGGAACATGCTGGAGTGGAGAAAACATCCCCTGGAGGAAAACACCTGAAAAATGACTTTGTACTTATCCACATTTCACCTCATTTGTGTATTTTTTTATTCCAGAAAGTATGTCAACATACATCACGTGTAATTGTAGAAGAAAAGCTAAGTGAGAATTATTTACAGAAAAATCTACTGCAGGTGTCAAAGGTCTTCTCTGAAACAGGCGAGTGACCTACTTTGAGTGGCTTGAGGTTTCTATTTGAGCCTGTTGGAGGTCACAACTTTTTACTAGGGATTGAGGTGAGACAGATTGTTTCTCTGGACAAAGGAAGAACCAGAAATAGCTCTTCTTTTTTGCTAGAGCCTCTCCCCAAACCTGATCCATTTTAATTAAAAAAAAAAAAAAATTGTGGGAGAATATCCATGGCAACCATAAAGGTGGTCAGTGCAAGGACAGTTCCAATTAAGATGGTACTTTGTGGGCTTAGATTTAGGTTGAAGTTTAGGTTGCTTATGATCTTTATGCCATAGCAAAGGGGTGTATAGATATTTGTGAAATATTGTATATTGTAAGTGTAGTCTGAGAGGACATGGTCTCCATTGTCATGCAGGATACTGCCCATCAGCTGTGCCCAGAAGCATAAGGATTTGACAGATGAATCCAACTGAGATGTTGAAATGTTAGAACTGAAGCCCAGGTTAGGAAAGGACATTTAAAAGTGGTTATAGGGAAAGAAATTCTCACCACTCCTTTTAAATGCTCACAAAATATTGAGTGTGTGTCTGTGCTTTCAGAGGCTGAAGTACTGTGAATTGTTTTTGTGGTGGAGGGATATGTTTTAAAGAAACAAGTAGATGAGGTTCTGCATATATGCTTTAGGATATAATCTGGTTAATTCTGAAATACACACACATACCAAATGATGTAGATGTACATACACCTTCATTACTTTGCAAATCTGATTTTTTTTTTTTTTTTGCATTTTACAATCTCAGACTAAAATAAAATAGGTGTCTTTAAAAAGTGTTGCTGTATTTGGATATGACAGATTATATCATGTATAACTAGTTTTCTGAGACATAGATGAAGGTATCTGCCATCTATATTTTGCTATTGCTGAGAGAAGCATAATGCAGTATCTACTTCTTTTAGTCATGATTTTGATTAAATTTTCTGCTTTCACAATTTATTATATGGCTGTGTAACTTGGATGAGCTGCTATATTTCCAAGTAGTATACATTCTGAAATAATGGGATCCTCTCTCACTGTACTGTCTTTTATCTGAGGGTGACAATTACTTAATCCTTTTCTAATTTCTTTTGATTACTGCTATCCTGGGCAAGGAACTTAATTTTGGTAAGCTCTGTACAATGCGCGGAAAAAAAGGTGCTTGGTCAGCTAAACCATTAAGGAGCTAGTTTGTGTTTAATAGATCACATTAACATTATTAGTTAATGTAACAAGTACCCTTAAAGGTACAAAAAGAGATATGTATTACGCTGCTTTATTTGAAAGCTATATGTATTACTGACAGACTGTTTCAAACTTGTACTTAATAAAACTGAGAATCCCTGCAAAAAATTTGAAGTCTCAGTTCTAAAAGCCACCTGTCCTCAGTAAACCTGAAACAGAAATACTTACTGATTACGTAAGTAGTTATTTTTGTAGATTCACTAGCTTTCTTTCAGAGACCTGAATACAGATGACAAGGATAGAATATTGCGCTTTTCTCCTAATCCACATTGTAATTTTGCTATTAACGTGCTTCATATTGGGTTTACTGTCATTGTTGTTGAATTGAATGGGGTTAGCTGAGTCATAAGCCACCGAGTGACTGTGGTGCTTGTATTTCTAGCTCAAAGCTGCTCTTACCTCTATGAGCACAGTACTAACGTGTTAAAATGAACTTACTAACTCCTTAAAAATGAAGTAATATTGTCACGTAGCAACTTGGTTTCTGAAGTTATCCCTTGCTGTTTGCTTCAAGCAGAAGCTTCGTTTCACTCCTAACCCTTTCTAACTCTCCTAAGCAATATTTATTTTTCCCCTTTCATTTTCCCGTAATTAGTCTTTAAAAAACTGGGGCTTTGTTTTGTGAAAACACAAGGTCAAAGTTTCAGATCCGTTATTTTCTTATTGTCTAGCACTTGTCACATACCAAAGCAGTTGCTTTGCAGTTCTGAAATACAAATGGCTTTTAGCCACATAACTGCACTAAGGGGAAGACATAGTGGGCAGGCTTTCTTTGATTTGAATCGCAGACTGGTTTAGGTTGGAATGAATCTTAAAGATCATCCAATTCCTAGCCCTGTTCTTGCCTCCCAACCCCCACCCCCGTCAGCAGGGACACCTTCCACTAGACCAGGTTGCTTAAAAGTTGAGTCTTTATCCATTCACACTTTGCCTTCCAGATAAAAATATGAACAAGTTTGCCATCCCTAAAGCAAAGGCAGAACACAGCAGGACCATCCAGATGTCTCCCAAGGCCTGACGTGGGCATGGAGGGTGATAGCCCTGCAGAAGAGTCTCCATCATACCCTGTGGTGCTGGGACTGAACTGTGCTGGGGCAGGGAGCTAAGCAGAGCCCATTCTTTTATTTTAGGGATTTGGATATGGATGTTTATTTAATGTGTTGATGTTTGGAGAAACTACCCTTGAGTAGTTAGTACTCAGTTCCTGCCTAAATTCCTATGTAATATGTGATTATTTTAGATAAGTGGAAGGGTAGCAGTATCTAGACAACTCACTTATATAATGTTGTAAAAATCCTAAATCTTCATCATGAATCTCTCACCTCCTCTGGCAGTGACTCTTCACTGGTGTGGGAGATTTCATTTAATGTGTTTAACCCTCATTTTTCTTTTCAAGGAACAACAATTGCAATACATAGTTTCTACTTTTTTCAGTGCTCAAATCATAGGTGTGAATTAGGGTTTATCACATTACTTTGATTAAGGAGTAGGTCCCAAAAAGTGATTAGAAAGCAAACACCTAATTGGATATTGAGCAGACAAAGCAGTAATCCACAGCTGTCAAAGTGTTTTCAGTGTAGAAGCATGTATCCATCACAATTTTCATTTTCCTTAGAAAGGCAGACTAAGGGTCTTAAATTCAGAACTCAAAGAGAATGACTTAATGAATAATATTTTAATATAAAATAAAAATTATATTTTTATTAGAAATACTATAATAAATATCAATGTTTCATAATATATTTTCATGGATTATTTCTGGAGATGGCATTTTTATGAAATATCTTTGTGATAGTATTTGACAATGACTAAGTTATCTAATGTTTAACAGTGAGTGTTTTTAGAGATGTATTTCCATAAATTGGTATAGCGACTTGTTCTGTGTTAAAGATTTATCAGAAAGGGAGTTAAAAAATTAGTTTCCTAAAAATAACATTTAAGAATAGCTTTTTTTTTTGTTGGGTAATTTCTGAGGTCACAGATATGCCAGTGAAGGATGAGGGGTGATCTGTCTCTGTTGCAAGCTGAATTAAAACTGTAGGAGTTTTCAGAGCTTTTCCTTCTTATATTTCAAAAATTGTTTCAGAAATGAGTTAGCACTACAGCAGAGACAGTTTCACTGCTGCCAGGTGAAAGTGTGTGATCTGTCCATGTTGGTGTTTGGTGTACCATAGTAACCCACATGCTGATGTGAAGAAGCAACTGAAAAATTGCAAAGGCTGTCTCATCTTTACAGGAAATGAAGAGTAATTTTGTCAGCTGAAATAACCAATGAAAAGATCATTTTTATCTCACAAAGCAGTGTCTGTTTTGCCGTAATACCTAATAATTTTCCTTTGTAATGGGGAATTTCTTTTTAACCAAATTAAAAATCAAAGTACAGCATTTAACTTAGAACTGTGGTGTACTTTTCTTGGCATACAAAGGCAGTCGCAATTGCTGTAGAATTTGTTCAGATAAACGGACTATGACTTTTATGGGATTATCAAATGAACTTTTCATAATATGTAACCAAGCTTTGGGTTATTTTAGTGTCACAGATTTTTTTTTTTTTGGGGGAGGGGGGAAAGGAGGCTATGCCCTGCTAAAGCTCTAAGGGTTTTAACATATGGATTTTGTCAAATCCAAGTGTATCTGGATTATTATTAAGTCACTGTTTTATATCATTCATTAACCTTTCAAAGGACAGGAACTCAAAACTTCTAGTAACAAAGATATTCTTAGATGTATTTAAGTTCCAGACCTCTGGGAGCAGGGTGCTGTGACAGAAGGTTGGTTAGCACAGTGTGTTTAATAAGATGATGCTCAGGCCACTCACTGCACCTCCAGTGCTACCTGTATCTTTTCCATGGTGGCTGAGTGGTGGTGGTACCTTTTCTTACACCCATCTTCTTCCCAGTCTTTCATTTTTGCAGGCAGTAAGGTTTTTTTTCCAGTAAAATGAGATGGAAACTACAGACAAGTTAGTTAAATACATTCAGTGATAGAGAAATTCTGCAAAGTTTTGGGGACAGATGTCAAACCAGGAACCAGGCTTTGCTTGCAGTGAAAAGAAGTCATTCTCGCACATGTAGAAGATTTGTTTCCCTCTAGCAGTTTGTGCCCTTCCCTTTTCTCTTCAGCTAGGAATGGGACGCATGACATTTTGTTTAACAAGATGGAATTTCTTGGTGCATTCCTGCTGAATTCTCATGATCTAAGTAAATGACTTGCTAATTAAAATACGTTATGAAAAAAAGATATAATATAATAGAAGACTAAAGTATAGTCCTTAAAGTACAGAACTTGCCTTACATAGTACTTGGTATAGTAATAAAATACTTGATAAAGTAATAGAATATTACTTAGCTATATAATTATAGTAAAATAATGGGCACTGACAGGCAAGATTTCTGGAGGAGTATTCTGTCCTTACCCAAAGTAAGTTGTTTAAATCACTGCAAGGAAGATAGCAACATCAGAAATTATTGCGGAATGGAAAACCAAAATAGGTATCTTGAGATAATGTGGATACCAAGCTGGGGTAAGTAGGAAAGTAGGAAGTGCATGGGGGACTGACAGTATATTATAAACTTACACAAGAGTTGCCTAATACAGGATATTTTAATAAACCTGAGAATAAAAGATTAGTTACATAAGTATTTTCTATTGATCTCTTATTTAAGGCAAAACCATATGTAATTCACAATCCTTTAGGGTTTTATGTGAAATATTACTTTAGATTTGGTAGCTGTACTGATGGATTTGACATAGCTTTAGGATGGAGTGAATGTGTGAAGTAAGTACATCTTCTGCCTGTGTTATTCTGACATGAAAATATTGTGCCTTTATGGCTTGACTGTGATGGACTTGATCTGCTCTGTTTTGAAAAGAAGATAAAGTCGAATCCAGTAGTTTATTCTCTGTTTATTGTAGACATTTCTGTAAAAGTCATTCCTTCAGCGTTTTAGAATTATGTTCCTGGAAGCTTCCTGGTGGCTTGGCTCATATGCGAAGAAAACCTTATAATTTTGTGGCTTTCTGAGCTACTAAGCGCATGGTAAAAAGTTTGTATTTCAACATTTTGCTCAACCTTGTATGTAGTAGAGTTCAGTCAGACTCCTCTATTTCTCTGTCTCAGACAGTTGAGGGTTAGAATGACCATATAGATGATGAATGTGGTAACAGGTGTATTAATCAGAGTAAATTAATGCTATTTGTTCTGTCTGAACCTTTCTTACAACACTGCACTGATATATTGTTGTTTTTTCTTTGTGAAAATTTCAGCCTGTGAGGTTATTGTCAAAATGGTGGGCAGAATATGATGCTTCACCTGTCCTTGTATGTGCTGGGGGGAAGCAGAAGGTGGGAGAGTCTAGGTGAAATTTGCTGGATTAATGCTTGGGTTGTGGGTGTTTCTTGACTTTTGGTGGGGGTTTTTTTGTTGTTTTGTTTGGCTGTGTTTTTTTGTTTGGTTGGTTGGTTTTTTTTGTTTGTTTTGGTTTTTTTTATTTAGAATTTTCTTCATACTTAATCTTTGTGGCCATTTTTAGACGTTAGTAACCTGTGAAATCAATCGCCAGAATCTGAAGTGTGGATTGTGATGAATTCTGTTCTTGTGCTCTTATATGCGCTGCCTTGAATTCAGTATTGTATGAACAGATGGTTATTACAAATTACCTTTTTGGTGCTCTTAATAGCACAAAATTATTTGGAGTAGTTAGGGAAAAAAAAGAAATACCATTTTCCTTGCTTCTATTCCTGAGTTGGGTGAGAGGGAAGAAGTGGCAAGGAGAGGTGGTTTTCTCTGCCAAGCAGACTGAGGAACAACACGGGGGCAACATGGTGCCCATGTGCACAATTCCTCCTGACATTAATGGCCGTTATGAATATAAAGTGAGGCTGGTGTGCAGCCATTACACATGAAGAGCCAAATTATTATTGGTAATGATGATGTGTATATGTTTCAGCAAAGGCTAGATTGCTTCTAATGGGTTTTGTTTTCAATTCCCATGTTTAATGTGAGGTACTTCTGGCTCCTGAGTTCTTGTTTTAAATAGGATTCCCATCTTCTGCTGTCTGTGAAACATGATTCCTGGTTTCTCTCCATTGATTTATGTACTTTTATTTCTGCTGTTCCTTTTTTTTTTTTTTGAGGGGGTGTGTGTCTTGGGTGTTTTGGCTGTGGTGGGTTTTTTTGTTTGTTATTGAACTGTCAAAATAAGCATCATGTTTTCACAGGTATAGCTTGCACTTTATATAACTGTTGTGATAAGAGTATTAAATTTGGCAGAAAATAAACCCCCTTGTGTTCCAACAGTCCTTAGAGATCAGAGGGGATGGGTGTGGCTGGACTTAATTTCTGATTTATAACCAATTCGACACTATAAGTTTGGTTGCATTCAATAAGAACTTTCACAATCACAGATTCAAAAAGTGCAGTTTATTGAAGCAACAGTTTATAGATTCTTGTTAGCTTGCTTGTGATAAATTCACTTGACTTAAAAGATGTCTGTGTATAGTACAAGTGTCCCCGGGTGTGCTTTGATGCACTCAGCAGTACAAATCTTACCGAAAAGGCACCCCTGCTTTGGAGGATGGAGGGAGAAGCAAGCCTGTTGATTTGTCTGTGAAGTAGGTTTGTATTCTCATCCTCAGTAATGGGGGATTTCAGGTGTCAATTTCATACTTTTTGAGAAAAACTGAGTGTGACAGTAGCCAAAAATAATTGTTTTCCTGTTGCTGCAGTCATAGATGGTGGGGGGCAGATGTTTTCTCGTTTTCATATTGGTTGATGTATTTTTTAATATATAAATGAGGGATAATAAGAGTTTTGAGTTACCTTCGGTCAGACCTAGTTATTTAACTTACAGTTGAAACAAAGGCAGCACAGAACCTTGACACCTCAGTATCCTCCTCCACCCAGCTGAGGTGGCAGTGAAGGCCATCTGACATTTGCCAGAATTTTACTCCCATTGTTATCTCCTTGAGTGATCAGGTTTATCATAAAGTTTATTATGAATGGCTAAGGAAGAGTGAGGCTAACGGCTGGCACAGGGATGCGGGTGCTCTTCTGTGCTTCTCTGAGATAACATCAGGCTGTGAGGCCTTCACTTCACCCCAGACATCATTCAGCTGTTAAGCCTTGCTCACGCCCAGGTAAACTCATGGCCTAACTCATAGTTTTTGCTGATTTCACTGATGTGTCTGTATCTTGACATGACAACCTGTCAATATGCCACAGTAACCTACGTGAACTGTGAGGGAAGGCAATACACAGAGGGATCAAGTGGCAAATAATGGAGGATCAGAAGCAAGGGAACTGGGATTTTAGAGGAGAGAGGGAAGGAGACAAAAAGCATTCATGCTGCCAGGGCTGACTTGTGCCCAGGTGTTTGGGAAGGTGTGACCATAGCGATGGAGGTGTACTAGGGGCAGTACAACTGGGAGGAAGGATTCTGAGCTCTCATTCAGGTAATAATCTCCTGGATGGCATGCACACTTGTACTGGATTCACCAGATGCTGCAACGGAGAATCTCCTGGGAGTGGTGAGACTTGTTTTCTGACAGTTCTGTTTTAGTGACATATCACGTGGTTTAATCATATCTGTGCTGTGGTTTAGATGTACACTACTGATGAGAGAAATGGCCAGGCACTTTTTTCTCATCCTCTTTCTCCACCTCCCTAACTCCTAGCTATGTTTCCCTTGGATCAGTCCGTTAGTGCAGTAGAAAGCTAGCCCATCTCCCACCTCCCTGATCTTCCCTTCTGCACTCCATGTTGATACCTCAACTCCCCTTCCATCACTTACGGAATGACTGCATGATTGTTAAATGCAGCACAAGGGAGGGCTGCCCAAAGAGTCTGTCCCCTTTGCTGTCTTTCTGAGTTGCATAAAATTAAAACCCCGAGTCTGTGCCCTCAGCCTCTGGCTTTGGTACAACACACTGCTGTGTCTGAGTGCGTTGCAAGGAGGGCACACAGTGATCAAACAGTGTCTCAGATGAATAGAAGTTTGTCCGATGTCTGTCAAAAAGGTTGGTGAAGTGGGTGTAATTGCAGGATCATACAAGGGTTGGAGTTGGAAAGGACCTTAAAGATCATCTTAATCCAACCCCCCTGCTAGGGGCACGAACACTTCAACTAGTCAGGTTGCTCAAGCCCCATCCAACCTGGCCTTGAACACTTCCAGAGATGGGGCATCCACCACTTCTCTGGAGAACCTGTTCCAATTCCTCACCACCGTCACAGGGAAGAATTTCCTCCTAATATCTAGTCTAAATCTACTCTTTCTCAGTTTAAAGCCATTCTCCCTTATCCTATCACCACAGGCCCTTGTCAAAAGTTCCTCTCCAGCTCTGTTGTTGCCCTTCTTTAGGTACTGGGAAGCTGCCATAAGGTCTCTCCAGGCTGAACAGCCCCAGCTCTCACAGCCTGTATTCATAGGAGAGGTGCTCCAGGATCAACTGATCTTTTTTGCCTAGGAAAGTTTCTCAGGACACTCAGGGAAACCTAAGCAAATCTGACTCCCTGTTAGATGACAGGCCTTACTTAGGCTCTTTTTACCTTTCTTTTCCTCTCTGAGTTTGTATATTTGGCAGTCCAGCCTGAAATACCCTCTGGGATGCTTTCCACCGTGCCTTCTAATGATGCGGATGGTGAAACTGCATGACAGGTGATGTTTGGATGCTAGCTTGCTCATGGCGAAGACTATGAGCAGCCAAGCTTAAAACATCTGCCATTAAAAAAAAACAAAAAAACCCCAAAAAACCAAAAAAACCCCAACCACCCCCCCAAAAAAACCCCAAACAAACCCCAAAAAACCAACCAACCAACCAAACAAAAAACCCCAAACAAACAACAACAACAACAACAACAACAACAACAAAAAGAAAGAAAAAAACCAACACCAAACCACCCTGAATCCTGAATGTTTAGTCTGGAAAAAAAAAACATTTATATGCTACATCAAGAATCTTACTTGCTGCAGAAAAGTGAAACAGGAAAAAAAAAGGTAGTTTTGGTCAGTCTTTCCAAGGGACAGAGCCCCAGTATGCTAATTATTGTGAAAATGAAATTTGTTAGAAGTGCTGTTGGTCAGTCTTAGTGATGTGTATTGTTTGACTTGGGAACTGGAAAGAAGAAAATAACCGGAAGAGTTAGTCAGGAGGAAAAGATAATGTGAAATTAACTGTGTGTCCCAGGGAGCCTTCGTAAAGGATACCCTTCCTCTTTTCCCAAGTGAGAGAAACAGGAGATGGTAATTTTGAACAGAAGAAGCATTTTTAACATTTTGTGTGACTTGTTCAACTTCCGTGCATGTGTCCTGATAAATCAAGGGAAGAGCCATGTTGTGAGTTAAACTGAAAACTTCATCTCAAGGTCAGACATATGAGTAAAGCCAGAGGGATTTGCTCCCCAAGACATATCAGAGCAATTCCATTGAGTTCATGTCCTTTATTTCCACTTTTTCAAAGTGCTTAATTTAAAATTAAGTAAGATTTATCTCAGGCTACTCTAATTTTGTGTAGTCATCACTAGTTTATCAAGCGTAGCCATTACTTTCCAAAAGATTTTTATTACAGCTTTAATAAATAATTTCAACATATGTCATTATTTTCTTTACTGTCTCAAAACTGAGATGTTTCTAGTGGCCTTCAGGCAAGTGCATAATTTACCCAATGCACATTAAGGTATTGGAAAAGTGATCTCCATCTTTGTGAAAGGAGGTACATACCCAAGGCTAGGAATAGCTGGCACAGCAGCTGGTTTATGCTGATACCTTATTTTGGCAATCACCAGCTTTCTGACAATGTTTAGTCTTTGCAGCTGTCCTTAATAGGGTATTAGCTTCTATGCCTGCAGTAAAGATTTCCTTTCTTTAGTTACAGTACAAGGAGAAAAATGTTACATTAATTTATTTGTTCTTTCAGTTATTTCTTGCTTGTGCTAAAAGACGTGCACACAGTGCAGGAGGGAAGGGTATTTGAAGCAGAACTGGCTGGGAAAGAATAGAGACTGCACAACTCAGGAAGGAGCACCCAGATTTGGTCCATGGGGCAGAGGGAGATAATTATGGCAGGAAGAGAGAGGTGCGAGACAGTGCAAGTATGTTGGATTAGGAGCTCCTTTGGGGTAAGGAGAAGCAGAAGGTTGCATGCATCTGCTCATGATACATACAATCTGGCTTTTACCCATGTATCTTAAAGGTCTTTTTCGACAGAGAATTGGATTCACTTTCAGAATGCTAACTTAAAAAACAACCCACCCTTTCTTATTTTATTCCTTCTCAAAAGTAGTTTGGAACTCTGAATTTCTTCTAGGTACACTGTTGGAAAACGTGAATCTTGAGCCTTTAAATCTGCACTGCAGACCTCTCACAGCAGGGGGAGAAACCCAATTTTGATCCTCTTGGGGACCCAACTGTTAAAAAGAGTCTTGGTACATTGTTTCTTTGTATTAAAACTGTTTGGTAGGCAATGACACAATAGAGACCAGAAGCCGAGTTTGAGCTTCAGGTGTGAGAGGGGATTTCTGTCTGTCTATTTGAGATAAAACAGCCAAAAAAGAACTAGCTTGCGTGATTAGCCCAGGAGCTGTTAATTTTTTGGCTTGGCAACAGTTGCATGGAGCTGCTACTTGGGTGGGATAAAATTGCTTCACCTCATAGGGAAGTGTAGGAAATCTTTGTTGTACCTAAAAGGCAGAAGGGAACTAAAAAGCTTGGTAAAAACTCTTTTAAAAGGAGGCAGAAGCATAGATTTTTCTGCTCTGCTTCTGAAAGAATGATGAAGTGTGATCTAGTTGGAGTGATGACATGTAATTAAAGTTGAGCATTCATAAGAAGCAAAAGTATAATTTTATTGGCTTTTTTTCCCCTATAGGTTTTCAGGTAGGAACATACGTACAGTCATTGAAGTCTTCTTGTGAAGCTTTCTAGTATTTGGATTCAAATTAGTGCTGGTAATGACACTCAAGGGGAAAAGATACACGATAGTATCACACAGTTCCACGGCAAAGATGGTACTTGGCTTTTTGTCTTTTGTTTGCTTGTTTGTTTGTTATTTGTTTTCCTAGTTTCTTTAATAATTTATTCAGTGAATGCTGTGAATCCAGGACTAATGAACAAAATATTGGCAACTACAGAGCTTAACCCCACTATTGAATCAATCACTGTCAGAAATGAATGGAAATGACCATTTGGTATACCAAGGTAACATCTCTTGCCTGATGCTATTGCAAGAATGCCTTAAGGAAACAGTGCTATACCTTTCCTAAGGGATAACAGAGCTTGCATACAATATGTCAGTAAGATACTGTTAAGTCCACCCATGCCCACAGTATTAAAGCACCAATCCAGATTTGTACTTCATACTTCCTCTCATTTCTTTTTTATATTGGTTGTATGCTTATGGCAGTGGAGAGTCAGTAGAGTTAGTGATGAACATTTTATGGGAAAAAATGCATTGTATTTCAGAAATCATGCTTGACTTCTCTAAATCCAGTGTTAATAAGGGGGCAGGAGGTGAATGCTGGTTCACTCAATCTCACATGCTCTGAGATTTTAATGAGTCAAAGGCTACTTCCTCCACACACCCCAAGTTCCCCTGTCCCAGAGCTTCCACCTGCACTAAATCTTGAAAATCAGTGAATTATTCAATTGCTTTTTTTAATGGCAAAGATCAGTTTAAAAGCCTCAAGAAGCCGCCTTCTTGTCCAAGCAAAGTCTGTTTCATCATGAAGCTGGCTTAAGACAGCATTCTTCAGGTGGAAGCAGATGAATCACTCTTACAGTGTCTGGGACATAAGGGACTCTAATCCATTTCTTCAGTTAGTGTTCTGTTGAGGTAATAGTTGAAATCAAGCTGGGAGAAGTTTCATGCCTTGTTTTGCATGCCTGCAAGTGATTGGAATTTTGCTTCTGGTTACGTGAGTTCCAGGTCCTGACCATTTTATTGTCCGTATTTTTGCTTGAAGGATAACATCAAGATTCAAACTTTCTGTTGCTACTAACTCAAAGTGTAATTAATGTAGGGCAAATGCTTTGATAAGGATAAAAAAAATCCCCAAACCAGATGCTGGTGTTAATTGGATGCTTGAGTTGCTTGAAATCATTCATTAGCATGTAGGTACAGTATTCCCAATCAGGTGCAGTTTCATTTCAGGCAGAAAGTGATAAGATAATCTTTTTTTTTAATTAAGGTGATATTATAAATTAACCTGTCAATAAACGGCATTAACTTTTTCAGCAGTGAAGTTACAAGTCGATGGATTCATAGTACTGTTCTTTAGCCAAAAGAATAAATATTGTATCCAGTGCCGAGTTGTTAAACACTAATGAATAATTTATTCAATGAATGTTGCCTTCCTCTGTTCATGACGTGACTGGCAGAGCACCAGCCCTCTCCAGATGATCTGTTCTTCAGATTTCCTTTGAGTTTTGGGCCATACTGCTTCAACTTTGCTACCCAGGATGCTAACTGCTTTGCTCTATTCTGGACTAGATAAGTATATTACCTGTTAACTTCCTTGATCCAACTGAGAACCATTTTATATTTTAGGTTTTGGTGGAAAATGCGTATTGGTAATTAATTTTTAAATTCAGTTTATGTGGAGGATTAACCTGTGTGTTCTGCTGTAAACCTAATTGTGTAAATGATGATGAAAGTGAATTCACAGTGACTCAGACCTCAAAGTGAATTAAATATATAGTGAATGCAAAAATATTTTTTACTATATATGGGCAGATGCAGGTTATTATTCTCTTTTAAAGGATTAATAGGACTTCTGAAAGACAAGCAAACTGTCTCCAAAAGCATTACTGGAAGAAAATTGGCGTACAATGGGCATCTTGTATAAAGTAATATGTAATAAAATTATTTCCAAGATTTATAAATCTTGTGGATCCTGTTTATTACTGAAGTGTTGATACTCTTTAGAAGATGCTCTGCATGTATTGTATCTTTTGACCAGATTTAAAAACAAAACAATCACTATGGCATGTTATGGTGTACTATGCTGCAATGAAAATGAAATCCAGAGTCCCTGGAACTGGGACTGCATTGGAATGAGACTTGTGCAGGACGTGTTGCTGGATCTGACGAGCTAATCCTGAGGTGTATGTGGAATTGGTGAACATCATCGCTGCTCCTGTTCATGAGCAGCTGCTGCTGCGGCACTTTAAGCTCCTCTGCGGCTGCTGCTGGTTCGCCCCATGCCCTGTATAATCCAGTTTGCAGGAAGACACTTGACATTTTAAGATTTTTTTTTAGCATATTTTTCTCTTTGTCATTTACTGACTTTTGCACACTATTTACAATAGCACTACTATTCACTATTACCTCATCTGCTTCTCAAAGACTACCAAATCTGCTTCTGTTGGAAGATTCGATGTTGATATGTCTTTTTTCTCATACCCTCTTAGATGACATTTTGGAGGTTGTTACTGAGGTCTGGGGAGATTTTTTTTTCCCTTAATAAGTGTGAGAGAGGGAGGCATGTGCAGGAGCTCATATGCAGACTTGGACAGAGAGAGAAGAAACAGTGCTTTGGTATTCATTGCTGGAGCTCTGCTGGGAACACTTGTGTGACCGAAGTCAAAGGATTTCAATTGGAAATGCAGTTTTCTTAGTCCCTGAATACAGATCATTTGCCTTACCTGGTTTGTCACAGGCAATAGCTTTTAACCAGTCTTTAAAATCAATTGGTGGATTATATTTATGGCAGAATGGCTTTTACTGAAAGTCTCTGTCCTGTAGAAAGCAGGACCGAGGTCCTGAGTGTACATGCTTTGAGCAGTGGTCAATTATTTGATAGCAGGCTTTTTTTTCCTGCTAACTATTTCCATGACGTTACATGTGGTGTTACCCACAGGCATATTGGGATGCTGAAGTGGAACTTTTTTAATTATTATTTTTGATTGATTTGAGAGGACATGGGAGGTGTGAATATCTACTAGTGAAAATTGAAAAAAACAACCAACCTCCCCACCCCCCCGCAAAAAAAACCCAACAGAAAACCCCAAGCCACAAGGCATTGAACAGTGTGATTCGGCTGCATTTATTCTACCTTTGCAAAACAAAATAATTACTTTTAATTCTTATTTCCTGTCTGAATTAATTGCATTTTGTACTCAAATGTGTGTTCTTCTGAATTATTCTCTTCTTAATGGACTTCCTGCTTAACTGCATTTTTTATTACATAGCCTTCATAGTAACATAAATGTTTGTATTTATCTCCTGTTCCCTACTTTTTGATATATTGCCCCCACAGTCCATACATTTCAGTAGCACTTTAAGCTCCCACTTTGCTTTGCCTGAGTTCACTGTAGGTACCAAAGGCTGTTGATTTTCTGTCAGTTGGCAGTTTCATCTATTTTAATGAAGACTAGGCAAATTCTCTTTTACTGTACAACACTGTAGCAGTGAGGGCAGGAGAAGAACTGATACTGCTCAGGGACTTCCAAAGGATCCATAGCCTTGAGGAAAATGTGGAGAAAATGTAGGTTAAATAAAAGAAATACTTATTTTTTTTACGTCTCTAGCAGTGCTGTGACTCACCAGGAGGCAAGAGAAGAAGTTGATTTTCCTTCAGCCTCTTGCAGAGACCATGTATATGCTTTTCTTGTTATTGAATGATAAGTAGAAAATTAGAGGTTGGCCATTGCGGGTTTCATCCTAACAGGAGAAAGCTTCTCTCAGCTCAAACAGCCAGAGGGCAGGCTGTTTTCTCAGGGAGGGGG
>VXAY01002697.1:245660-265247 GCA_013399855.1 Oxyruncus cristatus | reverse complement strand
GGGGGGGGGGGGAATATTTCTCAAGACTTTGTGCTCAGAAGGGAGCAAACCTGGTTGCCCAGTGTTGGGGTAGTATGAACAAGGGAGTATTTTAGAAAATACTCCACTTGAGAAAGTGCTCTTCTCTTCCTCTCTGGAGAGAAGATATTTTTACTACTTTTAGTTAATAGCATTTTAGCATCAGAAAATAAAAGGAGTTCATGCTTGGTTTTGGCAGTTGCAAATATGAGTGCAAAACTGTTTTCTTAGCCGCAGGTATGGTTTTGCATGCTGTGGGGAGAGGTAACTGTGTGCTGGTCTGCCATCAGCCCATTTCTCATCGGCCTGCTGCTAATGACAGGCCAACTGTAGGAGTTCCCATTTCTTCTGATTTTATTTTTCAGGTGTTCAGTTTCTCTACAGATCTTAGTCTCGAAACCTAGAATTTTTTTAGCAGAAGAGCTTGAGTGTACTTTGAACTGTCTATGCCTGAATGAAGGCCTGTGGCTTTGGTGGATGGATGCTTTTTGGCCACTAACGATTGCTTTAGCTGCCAGCCTGGAGCTACTAAATGAATGGAAATTCTCTGACAGAGCGACAGTGCCAACAGACAAGGGCCTATTCTGAGCTTGCTCATTATACCAGACAACAAAAATGTTGTGAAGCTGCATAACACTTGCATTGTGATTAGATGCATCACTTATTCATGTTCTGCAAAATAAACACATTTAGATAGCTGACCATGACAAGCATTATAAGAAGTAATGGTCTTTAGGCATCAGCAAAGACATAATTAAGCTGAATATTGAATAGAGCTTCACAGCTGTGGGTGCAGTTAACCAATGAAATGGGCTCTCAAAAAAGCTGGTAATGTTCCACATCATTTTTCAGTCCCAAATTTTTGGGTCCAAGAATAATGTAATTAATACCCTATTGAAGGTGAGTGAGACCAGCCTTCTGTACTTTGAAGTGGACAGTAATCACCCATTAATCCACAGCCTCTGAAGCCTTTGGGGGAGCTGCTGCACTGTAACCCTGCTGGGGCTGGGGCTAGGCTGGGTTAATTCTCAAGATGAGATATTTGTATGTCACTTATAGGAAGAAGGATTGCTAATAGGAAGTTGGTGTGTTCAGCAGGGAGATAGTGTACAGTGGCACAGCAGTCACGGTACAAATCCTTAGGCTCTTCCTTAATAAGAGGAAATGTAATTTTCTACAAGAAGAAATTTTATGCTACTGTGTTTCACCTATGAATGACTTGGTGTTCAGAGCATTAACTGTGAGCCTAGAATCACAGAATATGCTGAGTTGGAAGGGACCCATCAAGGTCATTGAGTCCAACTCCTAACCCTGTGCTGGACACCCCAGGAATCACACCATGTGCCTGAGAGCATTGTCCTTAAACAGACTTGGGGCTGTGATCATGTCCCTGGGAAGCCTGTTGCAGTGCTCAGCTACCCTTTGGGTGAGAAACCTTTTCGTGATATCCAACCTAAACCTCCACCGGCTCAGCTTCAGGCCATTCCCTCGAGTCTTGTCACTGGTCACGAGAGTGAGGAGGTCGGTACCTGCCCCTCCTCCCCTCCTCGTGAGACTGCTGCTGTCATCTGAACTGGGCAGCTAATTAGGGTTATTGGAAACGGAAAGGAGACATCCAACAGACATCCAGTTGTGCTCACTTCAGCAGCATGCATGCTACCATTGCAGTGATGCAGAAATAATTAGCACAGCCCCTGTGCCAGAGTGACATGCAAATTCATGAAGTATTCCATATTTTAGGGTAATGGTTATGGCACCAAGCCTGTTGGAGTTCAGGGAGTGTTTGGAAAACACTATAAATAATATGGTTTAGTATTAGGTAGTCCTGCAAGGAGCAGGGAGCTGTACTCGATCGCTGTGGGTCTCTTCCAACTTAAGCTGTTCTATGAATCTGATTCTTGTGAACAGCAGGGAAAGGGAAAGAGAAAAAAGTCAAGTTGGCAGACAGTGAAGTATAAGGAAAGCACAAAGATGGAAAAGACGAAATCACATGGCAAAAGGAGAGGTTGGAAAGGCTAGTGGAAGTGGTGGAGAAAGCTGTTAAGTAAAGAAGGAAATTAAAGGTGAAGAGAAATACAAATAAGTGAAAATCAGAGAACCAGAGAAGAGGAGGAAGAAGGCAACAATATAACAGTCATCCACTTTATTAAAAAGTATGGATAAAATAATAGTGATAAGAGTCTCTGTCTATAACAGCTATGCAAACATGCAAACCCCACTATTGATTAGATTTCCAGTATGTATATTGGCAGATGGATTCACTTGGAGTGTTTTATGTAAGCCACAGGCTTAGTTGTGTCTGATTTACTGGCCCTTCCTTTTCAAAGATAGCTCATGTATAGTGGTCTGGCAAGGTAAGGATGATGAACTTGGAAATCCTCTCATTCTGTTTTACTACTGATGTACAGGTGAGCTGCTAGTCCAGGGTGGTAACGAACTTCTAACATTAAATGCAAGATGGATGTTAAAAGAGTCTTTGTGCATAAATCCCTTTGAGTGTCTTCACCCCTCCCAACCCCCCCGTCCTCCCAAGTGGGACTTTGATAAAAACGTTTTTCTATTATATTTTGGCTGTTATTTTGTTATTTGAGGCCCCAAGCCTGACATTGTACGGGGTTTTCTCCAGAGATGGAAGACCAGAAAAACTTGAATTAGAAATAAAGAAAGGTTTCATTTTGCTATGTTAACTATGTATGCAATTAAAAAAGAAAAAAAAAAAGAGTTTTAAAAAACCACCAAACCAAACCACAAAAAAAAACCCCAAAACCCCCCCAGCAACTGGCTGGAGGGAGAAGAGCCAAGTTTCTGGATACTCAACAGTAAAGTGGAATATCCTGACTTATGTGAGTTATTGTAGTTCCACTGCTGGCATATTTATGAATCAGGAATATAGGAGACAAGTCTGTCATATCTCTTGCATTTCATTTGATTTGTAACTACTTAGATGTAGCTTCTCATCTCCATTGAACGCTTAGCTTGGGTAAAGTGAAGAAAGAGTGAATGCATTATTTTCTTGAGGAATGACAATGCTTCCAAAGACGTGTCATTTGGATAGGTATTCAGTGGTAGAGTGACTTTCTGACTAGTCCTATTTATTGCTAGGAAAAGGCACTTACTTGAGAGTTAAAATCTGTGGTGTTTAAGAGAGTAAGATTTCTCAGTGTTGTTGAAATTCAGTAGGATTTTAGAGACCAAGTTATTTTTTTTTTTAATTTCTGGTTCTTAAAATCACAAACAGAGCTGTAAATGTCCCTGTGCAATTCTTCATTTTGCTTTGGTTTGTGCTGTCACCCAGTGACAAGGCATCCATTCATGTTTCCAAACAATCACCTTATGCTAAATCAGACCTAAATAGATGTATATCCCTAGATAAGGAACCTTTATTGGCTGTATTCAAATTAACCAGATTAATTTATACTAATAAAGTTGTGAGCTTAGTTTTCTGTGCTATTTTGGGTTGTACTTTATTTTATCTTTTGAAGAAGTGTCTTCTAAGATCACCTCCTCAGAGAAGTCTTTGTGTCAGTCCTTTCTGTTTGCGTGTGGTAGAGCACACACTCAGTTAAGCACTGATTTGGTGATGTTCTAATTAAAAATCCCTGTGTACAATTGCCATTTTTGGGTATTCCTCTGCAGCATGAGAATTAGTTGGTTTTTTCTCCCCCCTCCCTGTTGCTAGCTATATCTGTTGTCAAGGTTTCTTATGAACAATCAGTACATTTATTCTTGAAGTTGAGTTTATTTTCTTGTTCACTGGGGGGCGACTCTAGGCAGTCAGCATCATCTTTTGAGTTTCTGCAGACAAGCATGCAGCTACTGCTGTGTTTTGTGGAATCACTGGTTGGTAAAAATAGGGAAATACAATATTATTCACTGAACTGTTGGTGCATGGATTGTTATGTGACCTGGAATGAAACTGGGATATGGCTGGGGCTTTCTGTGTGCCAGAAAGCCCCAGCTGTGTGCCAGAGAATGAGAGTCCTGAAGTAGTTTAGTCCCTGTTATAGCAGAAAAGAGGACTTAAAGTTTTAACTACTTTGGTTCAAATGGGGTAAATAGAGCTTGGCATAAGAGAATAACTCCTGGATTGTGCACATGGGTGGTAGTTCCAGTCTCTGAATATTGCCTCCTTATTGCACCTCTCTGTTGGTTGTGACTAAAGGTAAACCAGTTGAAAAGACCAGACAAAATGGAAAAGTCTTTATCTGAGTACAAAACACATAGTACTTTTCCTGGAATTACTCAGCGAGGGACATGCTTAGAAAGAGGGTCACTTCTTAGCTCAGAATAAAAATGAACAAATCAAATATTGAACTAGCAGAGAGTTGACATTTCAGCTCTTAGATTTGTCCTTCCTACACGTTATCTCATATCTGTGATGTTAATTAAGTTGTATTGGAGTCTTCAGCATATCTAATTGCCATCAGGTGGAATGTATGTTCTTCAGTCTATCTGCCTTCTATTTCAGATAGGGAAGAAGGGAATATTTTTATTGCCTGTTATGTTTTGTTTGTTTATTTTCCACTGTTTTTCTTATTTTGTTTGTGTTTTTTTTTGGGGGGGGGGTGTTTGTTTTTGTTTTTCTTTCTCCTGTTGATTTGGAGGGATAGGATGTTTGATAAATGGATGCCGTAAACTTTCACCCAAACTTTGTAACAGACAAACCACAACCCCCCCATATTTGAAGAAGCAATAATTACCTTGCAGCAGTCTGTTTTGAATAGGAACAAATATGGAACTGGCTGATACTGCAAATCATTAATAAGAGATTAAATGTTGAATGAGCAAAAATTGGGACGTTTCTCTGCTACCTAGAAAGCCCTCGTTGTTCTGCTTCCCCACACGTGGGTATTTCCTTAAAAGAGTATGAAGGTATAGTGCACATGGAATCAGCAACTCTGCTTGTACAGAAGAAAAATATTTTAATTCTTCATTGCAAGTATGAACTGCAATCAACAAAACAGGGGAGGAAAAAAAGATACCAAATGAAACTGCTGGAGGACTGGTTCAGCAAACACTTATGCATGTGACTATCTTAGGTGTAACTAAATAACCTAATATGAGCCTTTGCCAACGTCAGCATGTATTGCTTAAAAACTCAGGATAAAGCCAGGATGCAGAAAAATTAAATATTGGTTCATGCAAGAATAGCTGATAGATTATTACTATGTCTCTCAATTTGAAAATATACTATTTATGTCTGTAACTTATAGTGAATGTAATTCTCTGGAGAGCATTACTTTGCCATAGCTTAAGTTTTAAAAATTATGTTCTCAAGTTTACAATTTTTCTGTAATACAGTTGCCGTGTCTTTGTCTTCCTCTGCACATTGAATTGAGCTCTAAACAGAAAGACAAGACGTTCCTTGTCTTTATTGCTAAAAAGGTAGATTGCCATCTCTACATGATGTCATCTCCTGCTGAATGCTTTCAATAACAGATTTGGTTGGAATTGTGTGTCTTCCTAGTCTTTTGAAATTACCAACAGTCTTGCTTGATAAACTTGAATTTAAACAAAATCATTTTGTCACACTGGGGGTACTGTCAGTTGGGCATATCAGCCTCTAAAGCCCCTGATGACTTTCAGGATAACACAACATGCCCTGTTGTATTGTAGCTGTTAAGAAAATCTAGTTTCCAGCAGCATGAGAACTTTCTGAAACTCCTGCTCTGTTTTGTGGGGTTACATTAGGGGGGAACCCCGCTATGGAGGGCTGAATGATGGGGGTAATCAATCCAGAACAGAGAGTGGAGATATGTAATGTATGTCCCCCTCTCCTCCCTGCTCCTTACCAAATAGTCAGACACCCCTAAAAATTCCTGAGATCAGTCCTGCAGCATAAGTGGTGTCAAAAAGACAGTGTTTTAGTAAGGACATACTGACAGAATGAGAAATACAGTGTTAAGTGGAGGGCATATCAACTGTACAGTGAAAAGAATAAAGAGAAACAAATAAATGGGAAAAGCAAGGAAGATACAGAAGCCATCAAGATGAGTTATATTTTTAAGACTTCATTTTATTGAGCTTTTATTATTTTATCAAAGACAATAGTGAAAGGTATTGCCATAGATAGTGTTTTTCTCTAACTCAGTATTTCAAAGAGATTTTCACTTAAAATGGCAGCTTCTCTGTCCTATTGCTTGTAACGTGCATAATTATTATGACTAGGAAACTGAATCTTTAAAATAGTAACTTTTTACTTCCTTGCTCTTTTGAAATGAATGATCTTTGCAACAGAGACTTCTTTCCTACTGATGTAGAAGGTGATTACCTCATAGCGAATGCTCCTGAAATATAAATAATGTATTGATAGGAACTGTAGAACGATGTAGGTGAAGGACTAGAAAAACTGAGTGTTTGCCAGGCTCTTTTATTATTTATCAAAGCTGGTTAAATCTAGTTGTCACAGCCCAAGATATTCAAAGATCTTGGTAAAAGCCATTCTTTTCATAAGTCATATTTCTTTAACAAAAAATGGCAGTTGCACTAGTAATGTTCTTTAAAGGGTTGCAGGCTCTAGGAAGTTGGTTGTGATGTTGTAGTGTTTTGTTTTGTTTTCTTTCCTTGTTTGTTTGTAGATTTTTTAATAGAGATTTTAACCCATAATGTTTTGTTGACGAGTTCAGAAATTTTAAATTTTTATCATATGGAGCTCTGATACAATAGACAAAATAACTATTTAAAATTAGAAACGTGTTTGTACTTTAAATGAACTGCCAAGGTTTTCTCTGAGGACCACAGAGCTAGTTTATAAAATAGACTTACCTTTACGACATATTTGAAAATTCAAGCCCTTAATGCTTTTGGAAGCCAAAATAGTTTTTAAATCTGGTTGCTAATAGCCAGACAGTTAGCTGTATGGAATATTAGCAGAATATTTTTCATGTCGGTATTGCACACTATCACCTGGAGTAGAAGGTTTGATTATTTTTTTGAGTAGCCCCAATGGGGTCATAAAGCACACGTGAGAGATAGTGAGTGTGTGTATACCAAACGTAAATACAAGTGTACAGATAGTGTCTGGCCATAGAAGAAGTAGAATGGTTGCAGGCGTGCTGACACACACCAGGGAGAAGAAAGAGAGCCCTGTAATAGAATCTCATTGAGGATGCAGAGAGTATGTTTCAGCATTAGGCATTCTCCTCATGTTTCACATAAATGCATCCTCCTCTCATGAGGGGATGAACAGTGCACTTGCACCGGCTCATTCAAATTGACTGTTGGTAAAAGAAGAGTCTTGAGCAAACACTGAACAGTCTGGCATTTTTTAAAGACAGGGGAAAGGTTAAGCTGACTGGTGTTTAAACTGCTGTTTATTGGATATTTATTTGCTGACCGTGTTTATTGAAGGTGGTGTTGAAAGGATCATTGGCAAGATTTTGGATGGCCACATAGAACAGGTCAGAATTCTGTTAAACTAATGCAGTTTTAACAATGAAGTCTGAATCTTCATAGGTGACTTAGTTGTTTTTATATCAGAGGATAGTTAGATTGTATTTTGCTGGGAGATAAAGGAGAATAGGATGTGCTTTCTCTATATTCTTTCCCTTTCTCTCTCTGACAGCACTGCAGCTTTAACTTTGCTTAGAGCTATAGTAAATGAGAAACTTCACTAGATACAGCATTTACTAACCAGAAAATTTATTAAAAATAATTAGACTTCGCTATGAATGTTTCTATTATTTTTGTTTGCTGTTTCAAAAATAACATAGAGCTCCCTGAACCCTAACTTGCTAGTTTTCTCCTTAATGTGCTGAGGGGCTGCGTGGGGGAAGAGTCACAGTTACTCTTTTGGGTGAAGCAGAGTCATCTTGCAGTGCCTTAGGCTTATTTTAAAAGCATCACTAGTTAATTATAGAAAGAAAAGGTAAGGCTATATGTGCATACTAGATCTGATTTTGTATTGCTCTCACAGTGAAGAGATTTACAAGAACCAAGGAATTTTTATGTTATTTTTTACCTGTTGTAACTCTCCTACCTTGTCATAGATACACACATGATCATCACATATATATATATATATTTATATATATATATATAAATATCAGAAATAAATTCCTTCATTGTTTCATCAGGGCATCTCTTTAATGGTATCTGTAACATTAGGGAAGTTCTGTGTTTCACATGCATCTGAAGTGTGGTTTTTTTCTCTTTCTTCATGTGCCTATGCTCTCTCTGTTTTTGTTGTGGTTTTTTGTTTGGTTGTTTTTTTTTTGTTTGGCTGGTTTTTATTTTCCAGGACTTCAATGCTGATTTATAATTTTTATTATTTAATTTATATATTTTTCCCTGTCTTTCCCAGAAATAGGATAAAAGGTCTTGTACGATAACTGCTGCAATGAAAGTTTATCTTCCTGTATGTGAAGTCTTGCTTAAGTAGTGAAAGTAGTCTGCAATATTTGCTCAAGGGAGTAGTTGCTCTCAGAAAGTGTTCAGAATAGCAGTGTTGTACTTCAAAAAAGTGTGTGTATGTATGTCATTGATGTATATAAATATATGCTATAGGTGTCTAGGGCAGGTATTGAATTGTCTATGCAAAAGGTATCTGTAGTGGTTGTGTTAGTGGCACTGTCTTTGGGTGACTTAGACATTCTTCTATTAACATTCTGGATTAGAGGTTCCTAGAAGAATAAAATGGACTCCCATGCAGCTAATCTTGGGATTGACTGGCTCAGTTTGGATGATTTACTGTAGAGAAGCTGTAAGAGGTGACATGTTCTGTACATGCTGCTTGGGACAATTTGATTGTGTCAGTCGTGTTAGGGGAGTGGCAGAAACCAGGTGGTCCTGCTGTCATTACTGGCAGTAAACAAAGCACTGATTAATAAGTTTATGAAGCCTATATAGCACTACAGTACTGGAATGTGGTTTTCTTTTGTGGGTTTTGGTTTTGTTTTTTCTGTTTTGTTTATTTTTATTAGGGAAAACAGTCTTGGACTGGGCTGTGTGTGTGTGTGTGTACTGCATAGGCTGCAGTGACATTAGAAACCAGAGTAAATCTTGAATCCTAAGACTATAAAATGTGCTGTAGAGCTAGGTGAATGCATTCTGTGAGTTTACCCAGTATCTGTTAAATAGGTTTCCAGAAGGCTTGGTTTGGCCTTATATTTGTGTAAAAGTATTATGTGAGAAGCACTTGGCCTATTCAGTTCCTCAAAGATTTTGTTCAATACTGCCCCCCCCCACCTCTGTTGCAGCAGCTAATATTGGAAACCCTAGATGTGATATTCAGTTTTGAGTGAAAGACATGACATGAAGCCTACAGAATTATTAAGGTCCAAGAGATTGTTTTATTGCCCCCATAGTTGTTAGATGCTCTGTATTTGACTGTATTTGTTGCTTGGCACAGTGGGGAACAACGGGTGACTCTCTCGTGTGCCAGTGTTTAGAGGAGAGAAAAAAGTGATGCAAGTTGAGATTTGCACCACTTTCAGTACTGATTAAAAGGCTGAAAGACATTAACCTTTCCTGATCTGGACAGCTGTATTGGGTTTGCATGGCCAGGTCTTTGTCAGCAGGGGGCTTCTGTGAGAAGCTGCCAGAAGCTTCTCCCATGTCAGTCAGAGCCAATGCCAGCCAGCTCCAGGACAGACATGCTGCTGGCCAAGACAGAGCCAGTCAGGAATTAAAATTGCACCTCTGTGATAAGAAATTTAAGAAAGAAAAAAAGGTATTGCACAGATGTAATTGCAGCCAGAGAAGAGAGGAGTGAGAATACGTGAGAGAAACAACTCTGCAGACACCAAGGTCAGTGGAGAAGGAGGAGGAGGAGGTGCTCCAGGCACTGAAGCAGAGATTCCACTGCAGCACATGGTGCAGACCATGGTGAGGCAGCTGTCCCCCTGCAGCCCATGGAGGACCAAAGGGATGCAGAGATCCACCTGCAGCCCATGGAGGAGCCCCCCAACCAGAGCAGGTGGATGCTTGAAAGGAAGCTGTGAACCTGTGGAAAACCTGTGCTGGAGCAGAGTCCTGGCAGGGAGCTGCTGACCTGTGGAAAGAGGAGCCCACGCTGGAGCAGGTCTTCCCAGTAGGACTTGTGACGCTGTGAGGGGTGCACACTGGAGCAGCCTGTGCCTGAAGGACCACACCCTGTGGGATGGACTCGTGTTGGAGAAGTTTGTGAAGGACTGTCTTCTGTGAGAGGGACTCTTCTCCCTGAGCAGTGGCAGGAACATGTGATGAACTGTGATGAGTTATCCCCATTCCTTGTCTCCCTGAGCCACTGGTGGGGGAGGAGGTAGAGCCTGTGAAGGAGGGAGGGGTGGGGGAAGGGGTTATTTTTAAGATTTATTTTACTTCTCATTATCCTGCTTTGATTTTGTTAGTAATAAATTCAATTAATAATCTCTAATTTGAGTCTGTTTTGCCCAGGACAGTATTTGGTGAGTGATTTCTCCCAGAACTTATCCCAATTCATGAACCTTTGTTATATTTTGTCTCACCTGTCCAACTGAGAAGAGGATGATAGAGACGTTTTGGTGGGTGTCTGGCATCCAGCCAGGGTCGACCACTACAGTAGCCCTCTTCCTATCCCATATAAATGGCAGGTTTTGATTGTACTCAATTTTATGCTGTTAAGTGTTTGGGAGATGTGTGGTGGAATTTTTTTTTTTCCTCTTTTAATAATTTTATTTTTAAATCAACTCATTTTGTAATCTTCTTTGAAAACTGGAAGTGGAATCCAAGTGGTATCTTAAACATTAATTAACTTTCAGTACCAGAAGAGGGCTTCTTGCTTTTCTGAAATCTGATGATTAATGCTTTCATTTACTTCTAAGTGATACGTTGTTTGTCATGTCACCACTGAAGTCCTGCTCCTTTTCTAAAATGGGTGTTGTTGGCTTTGCACAGGCAAATGTTTCCTTTTCGCTTGCAAAACTGCCTTAGTTTCTTGTCCAGAATCCAAATAGTGAATGGAGTTTAAAATTCAAGTTAATCTTAGAACAGTATTTTGCAACTAAATTCAACATCAAATTTTATAGAATGGTTTGGATTGGAATGGATCTTAAAGATCATCTAGTTCCAACACCCCTTTAGTGGACAGGAAACCTTCCACTAGACCAAGTTACTCAGAGCTCCATCCTGCCTGGTCTTGTACACCCCCAGGTACAGTGAGTCCATAACAACTCTGGGCAGTAAGTTAGAGTTAAATCCTTTTTTCTGAGTACTTACAAGAAAGATTAAGGTGATGACAGACCATTTTTCTGCATGTAAACAGGATGCTTTCAGTAGCATTACATAAGTGATTCTGATGATTAGCTCAGAGGGTTCAAATTCGGAAATAATACAAAACAAACCAGTCAATCAGCAGCTCTGCACATCCATCTTTGAGTGCTGAACATTTTAAACATTTTTATTCTAGGAAAGCTGTCGGTGAGTTCTGAATCAGTATTTACAGTATTCAGTTTTCTTGGAGAACATATAGAATATCTCCAGGTATTTTATAAACTACACCCTGCTGGTGAGTGAGTGCAGCCTTTCACCTGATGCTAGAGAAATGTCAGAGGGGCTGTGTGGTTATCCCTATGTTGTTTCAGGATGGCAATAGAAGAATTATCCATTTATTGGAGGATATGTCTGACCTGTCCCAGGGAAGATGTAAACTGGTACATTAGAAGAGGTAGAAGGAAAATCAGAGTTAACATTGTTTTGGAAAGGGTTTATCATTATCTTTGGGAAAGTGTAACTTTGCTGCTGATGCCCTTGAAATTGTCCATTTGTGGACAATTCTACAGTTCTGCCTTGAAAAGAAAACTAAACACGCTAAACATGCTAGTGGAATTTAGAGGGATTGATATGAAATGGCATAATAGGGTTGGGTATGTGTAAACTATTATGCTAAAAGGTAAAGGATATAATGCAGCTACATTAAAATCTACATTTACTACACAACTACTTCTAAAATCTACAAAAGCTGAAAAGTCCAAAAAGCTCTGAGGCATCAGTAGTGCTCTGCTTTCGCAGTGAGTGAAAGTGTTGGTGGCGTTTGTATGTGTAGATTGTAAATGCAAATACCATGTCTGCCTCTGATGGATGCCCACTAAAGGCAAAGGCAGACTTTAAAGGTAAAAAGTACTGTTATAGTAGATTTAGTCAGTTGCTTACTCATTTTGCAGATGGGGGAAAAAAACTTTTCTCTTACTGGAATGTTGAGGAAAGTTAGCAACTGAGAGGTTTTTGGAAGCTCTAGTTCAGGGAGAATATAATTATCTCTGGAAAATAACAGGAAATGGTAACTTACATAATATTCCTAATGTACACGTTTTTCCTTTTTAAAATTTAGTTCAAGAAGGAATATATTCCAAAATGAGAGTATTAAAAGATTTTGTATTTGAAGCTATTTTTTCAGTTCAAGCTGTAGTCATTCAGGAAGGTTTTGGTCATTTTCACACCTGAGAGCTGCAGAGCAGGGAAGGGCTCGAAGTTGTGCTCATGCTCTGGGAAGGACTGAGCTCAGCCCTTCCTGGTGCCTGGTCAGTCCGCTTGGAGGTGCCCATGAGCTAGCTTTTTACACAGCTGTTCTCATAGAAATAGTCTCTCCTGAGGATTTTTTTTTAGGGAAAGAGAGGTAGCTTGATGTCTGAGATAGGGGATGCTGCAGCTGTTGAAAAACGCTGTGAATGAAATTAAAAGTTAATTATAACTCAGCATTTTTTTAAGAAACTAAGAAATTGTTTGCCCGTGAAAACAGTTCGTTGAAGTTCATGCTTTATGGATATCAAAGGGATGATGAGGACACAGGCGTTGCAGAAAGTAGCAACAGGACAATAATGTCCTTGCTGCAGATTAGGCTGTCTTGCATCAAATTTTTCTTGGTCTTTGAAAATCCATTTGCAGTCACGTTTTTTGTCAGGTTTTTTTCCCACTCAACATTTAAGATGCAGAAAATGGAAATGTCACTTCCATATTAAGGATTAGCTCTGGGCTTGGAGAAAAAAGCATGAAGTTAATTGGAAGGTCATAAATAAATCACTGCTTTTCTTGTGTGTGTTTATGTATATACTTTTAAAAATCTCTTTGTAAAAAAATATTTCTAAACAAGATCTGAATAAGCTTGTTAGGCTTGTTGACCACCTAACTGCAGTCTGTAAGATTCTCCAGTTCTCAGTTAGTTGAGAAAACTGTTATTCAATTTCAGGAGTTGGCTGTGTTGTTTCAGAAACAAAAAAGAGATGCCATATACAGTGCTAAATGAAAAATAATTTTAGCACCTGATATCAAATGCTTAATAAAAGAAAAAAACAGAAAAAGAGAAAGGTATGTTAATTGCAAGAGAAACAGCGTTTCATGAAAAAATTGTGGCTGTTTATGGTGCCGTATCTTGGACAAGTTTGATTTCTCAGTTTCAGTGAAGCTATGTAATGAAGAATGCCTACTCTGGAGTTACACTCCCCGGAGGTATTTCAAAGACCTGTAGATGTGGAACTTAAGAATATTGTTTAGTGGTGGACTTGGCAGTGCTGGGTTTATTGTTCTATGATTCTATAATATGATAATGTGAATCAATAGAATTAATATAATCTTAGAACATGACAATTAATACACATCTGTCATTTTAGAAAGATTTCCAAGAGAACTTTTTAGTGTGTTTTTTGCTGTTAATTGAACATAGAAACTTCTTCAAGTAGCTGTTACACTTAAATTGCCTCACTAGTGCTGAACAAGTGGTCTTGGAGGCAGTGAATCACACGAGAGCACTGTGCAGTCTCTGACTCCGCGGGACTGGGGGACTGCAATGGTGTGTAGCCCTTCCGCCTCAAAAACCAGTGAGTCAGCAACTGGCCAGAAGCAGAGAACCCTCTTCTAGCTGGGGCAATTGGGACATCAGTGTAAGTCATGGGAGCAGCTGGCACTTCCACTAGGATGGGGTGCAGAGAGGATCCAGCCACGGTGTAGTGTCAGTAAAATAATCTCGTGTCACCTCCTCGAATCCTTCAGGTCTGCAGTGATCTGAACTGTCATACTTACAGTTATGTGTAGTCACCAGAGCATCTCATTAGACTTCAGTGACTTGGTACCATTTGGAAATGGTATTTCAAATGTCATAAAGGTGTAGGCAATGCAGAAGTTATGTGAGGAAGCACTTAGTTGATATGAAAGTGGTTTGCCAAACAAAACACCACTAATTCGTTGTGGGGTGAGGATAATTTAGATTTTGCAAAGTATTTTGTGTATAGTGTGCCCTAGATTAGCTATATTTTAAATGTATAATATGAGGCTAAGGAGTGAAAATTTTATGTATCTTAGTTATCAGCCTTCTCCTGTTTTTTTTTCAGAGTTTTTTCATATGCTGTTTCCTGGTGGAGTCTCTTTCTATGGTTTCATAGTTTGATAGTAGTAGGTGGAAATTGTTACCTTGCTCCTAATTTAATAATTGCAAAAAATAAATAAAAATATTTATAATCTAAAGAAGGACATAGTGGGGTTTTTTTTGTTTTTTTTTTGTTCTCTACCTTGGTAACTATGAAATTAATACTGAGTGGATGCTGTGCTCAGAAAACAAATGTTGAACATAATTCTATTTTGAATTAAAGTGGCACCATACCAGTGTGTATATCATTCTTGATACTCTCTAGGGGCTTGTAGAGTACATATATCACTGTTTTGGACTGCAAATCCCCTTACTGTGGTACTAGAAAACAGTAATAGGCAATATATGAAAATGATGAAGTGGAAACTGTCTTTTCTTAGTCTTGAAGCCATTCCTGTTCCAAATAGGTAGCTATTGTACCAAAGAAATCACTGTTCTACAAGGTTAAATTTGTGAAAGCTTCAAGGTGTTTTGTGTTTGTTTTTTTTTTTTTTTTTCCCCCTGGAAATGTATTTAAACGAATTATTTGAGCAAGTCTGCAGAACTATTAGTATAAGGTTATGGATTTCCCACTGATTTCTGAATTGCCCTTGTCATAAGCTTTTCTTTCATCTGGGCACTCACTATATATATGGTGAGATTGGTGCTTATTGCCTCCTTCATAGGATGAACTAAAGCCATGGTGTTGGCTTTGATGTAGAAACAACAACCAGCAGTTCTGCTCTACTCCTCTTTTCCAAGGGCTTCAGGTGAGGTAAAATTGCAGATGATGGGGATAATGGCTTCAAGGAAGAGGAGCTGGGAAACTTAGTAATATATTACAGCTGAGAGAGGACAGAGATAACAAATGCTAAATAAGAAAGAAGATAATGGATTGAAAGACAGGTTCCTCTTGAAAGGCTGGTGGCATAACCAGATGAAGCCTATACCCCGTTGTGACTGAAATTTGTGTTTTGTTTGTAGGTTGTGTTTTGTCTGTCTTCTAATGGATTTCCACTTCAGATGAACAAAAAAAGTTCTAACTTTCCATATGGGTTATTGGTGGCAAAAATCGACTTCTTCAGAGATGAATTAGTATCATGGGATTACTTTTATATATTTATGTTCATATATCTGTCCAAACACAGATACATGTTGTTGTTGGATCTGGGAGTTATTTTTGTCCCTCTTAAGTTTTAAATACTTAATCTGTGAAGTCTTCTCTGGAGCCAAGTGGGTTGGTTTTTTCATATTGATGAGCTATACCTCATAACTCTCTGGCAGAGCTAAAGTGCACTTGTTTACATCTCTGTGCTTGTATTTCATCTCTGCTCTCAGCCTAAGTGCTGAACCATAACAAATCTACAATGCAGAACATTTCTTTATAAAGATTGAGCACAGTAATTTTACAAACTGAAATAGAGTTTATTTAACAAAGTGCAGGGGAAGAAAAGAAAGAAGATTCATCAGCTTGGGCCCTTTATTCCTATCCCACTGCTGGCTGATGTTTCCAAACTTGGCAGAATGTAGTTCCAGCTCCCCAGTTCAGGAGCGTGAACTTTACCTGGGATAAGGGCTGGGCATATTAAAGCTTCAAGAGACTTCTCTTGTGCTAGGCATTGACCACCAGCAATTACAGTTCTCCTTCTGTAAACCTGATGCATTGTGTAGAGTTGTAAAAGCTGTATTAACAAACATGTAGTCGAGATAATTAGCCTCTGGAGGCTTCTTTGAGAGACACCAGAGAGCAGCTGTCTGGTATTTTAAGGAAGTGGGGTCCTTTGCAACAACAGTGATGTAGGGCTGAAGGTCAGTTCCTGTGACATGACAGAAGATGTGTAATTACATTTTTTGTATTTTATAAACTACTTGCTTATGGCAATGTGAATTTTTGATAGACTCTGCAGAGCATGAAGGAGGATGGCCTTTCCCACCAGTGGGAACAGCGATATTTGCTGAGGTATCTCTTTGGTTAGCTCTGGGCCATTAATAATGGTGAGTGGTATTTGAAAACAGGAGCAAAAAGATCTTTTTAGATTGGAATGGCTGAAAGAAGGGTGGGAGCGAGAGAAAAAAGAAAGCTTTTTTTCTGTGTGCTGTTGTATCTTCTGGAGATGGGCAGGATCCTTTTGCGATGTGAAAATAAGGCTGTAGTGTGAAACATAGGAAAAAAAGGCTTCCAGGTTTTTAACTAGATTGTTTTTGAGCGTACAGAGTCTGACATGTCCTGTTCTTGTCCATCCATGCACATGAATGTCTTTTTAGAAAAGAATAAAAAATGTCTGTCAGCAGCTGGAATGTTCCAGGGGTCCCGTTTCTGCAGTGCCACCGAGAAAAAACTTCTTGATAAAGTGAGGGAGCGAAGCTTGCTCATCCACAGCTTTGCTTGCGGGTAGGATCACACCTCTTCATTATGATTCTTTTCATAATTTTTGGTTGAAAATTTAGGACTGTAGTGATATTTATGCCGGTTATAACTTCTTTCTGTAAGCATTTTACATCTATTCTTAGGTATTTTACACTGAAACATGAAAACTGAGAAGGAAAAATTGCAGAAAACATAGCTAAACAAAAGTTTTACTAGTCAACTGGCTTGAAACATTGGAAAAATGGATAGGAAGATTAAAGCTGATTTTACAACTTTCCAGCTTGGTTTCACAGTTTATGCTAATTTGTTTTTACACTTTGATGGAATTATTACTGTTTGTTATAGTTATTGTTTAAGAATAAATATTCTAAAATGTTATTGGATGTGAGAGCCAAAAAAAAAAAAAGTTCCACAACAGTTTCCAGGAGAACTTTAATTTGAATAATAATTTTAATAGTGTCTTTTAGAACTTACTCATAACTGAGACTGCACCCAAGTGCCTTAGAGGACAAATGATTTTTAGCTCTGAACAAGCTTCAGTTTGGACTCATGCCTATTATGTCTTCAAAGTGCAGAGCATGAGGATATGTGACAAGAATTTGGGTGCAGGAGAGCAGCATATCTATGGTTTGAAGGAGCAGTTGTCTTCCATAATGTGGAGTTTCTTAAATTCGAAATTAAAATCTGAGCGTTGAATTCCTTTATTGAGCTTTCTTGTTTCCAGAAAAGTGTTTTGGTTTTCTCTTCTTATGCTTTGCGCTCGCAGACAACAGGAGCTGCCTTTCTGCCTGTGAGAAGCAGATGAGAAACAATTTATTATTTTTTGTTTCTTGGAGACAGAAATTCTGTAAAAGGTTAATAAGTAAGAGTCTGGAAAACACAAGAATTCTTCCCTCATCTTTTTTGCTATGTTTTTGGAGCTGTTTTTTATAGGGTGATACTGAGTAAGCTATCTCGGTTCCCAGAAAGTATTTACTATTTTTTTTTTTTTTCCTGTAGCTGGCCATTTTAATCAAAAATACAGTTGTCTGCACAGTGACTGTAAAAAAGCCATACTTCTGCTGTGTTACATGTGCTTGCCCAGGCTCTACAGTCCTTGCTTGTAAATACAAGTTAGCAATCGTAGATCATCATATGTATATATGTATGCGTGTATTCTTTCTTTAAATGTAGAAACTGAACTTTGACCTTTCCTGCAGTGTGCTGCCTTGTTGGCTGGCGGCTGCCGAGCTAATCGGGGTGAGATCAGGGCTGTTGATGTCAGGGACCAAGGTGGGCCCAGGCTAGCATTGGTTTAGGGTAATGTAATAAATAGCTGTGATTTGTTCCTGGAAAATTTATGATCGGAGAAAATTATAGGGCAACACTCAGTGATTTTTGTTGTTGTTGTTGTTTTGGGTTTTTTTTATTATTTATTTTAACTTGATACTATTATTTTCTTTCAGTAAGTGCCTGGAGAAATACTACCTGAAGAAAATGGTCTTGAATATTATTTTTTTTGTTATGAATAACAACAGCAATATCCTTCTCAAACCTCATTGCTTCTGTATTAGAACTGTATTAAACTTTGCAGCTTGTTACGTGGCATTGGGCAGCTGAGTTACACATGCACAGAAAGCCTGTCAGGGTGGTATTTGCTATCCTTGCAGGTGTTCATGCTTGCCCTCTGGAAACACAACCAACCAGCCTTGGCAAGGACTACAATCTCAGCACTGATGCTCTTGTTCCTCCTGTGATTGACCAGTGCTGCCACGCTTCATTTGCTGCAGAAAACTCTAACCTTACCTCTTCTTGCACAAGTGAGATTACGTCTTGGTATGGAGAGTGTGTAACTAACAGCTTCAGCTGAGTCTCTAGAGGGGAGGCTCATGTCTGCTCACATCATGTGTGTACAAAGAAAAGGAGAAAGCAAAATCAGGTCACAAATTGTGGTTTTTTCCCATTGACTAAGTGGGCCTTGCCAATGAAGAAACCATCTTGGTTAGGGTCTAGTAGTTCTCCCTCATGGGGCAGGTCCAGATGTGTCACTAGCCCAGCATTCTGAATCTGCCAGGTTTTTTTCTATTGCTGCTGATGCAAGGCCAAGGTTCTTTGGGGAATGCAACCTCCTGTATTTAGAGAGACATTATAAATCAGAAAAAAGCCTCAACCTTGTTAAATACAAGTCCTGAAGTTATTGGTTGCAGTAAAGGTTGAATATCATGAGTACCTCTTACAATTTTTCCAGTTTCTGTTTGGGAGCAGTGGAATATTTGTCTGTCTCCATACCTCACCATGAAATAGATAGCTATAAAATGGCAATAAAGATATTGATAAGACCCCCTATACTGTGACTGGTGTGGAGTCAAGATCAGATTCGAGGCAAGTTCAATATTTACTCTTAAGCTTAAGTTTTCTTTTCTGAGCAAAGTGTATTATTTTAGTTAGTCTCCTAGGTTTCACGAGATAAAGAATAAAGTGGTGTGCTGGTTTAATGAAGGCAGGCAAAGTGTGGTCTTGCACAAAGCCCATTTAATTATCTCCCTTGCCAGCTTCCTGGGTTCAGGCTCTCTTTTCTCCAGAGGTTCACCTCTGCCAAGTACTATGTTTCTTTTATTGTAATGATGTAAAGGGATGCTAGGAGAGGGAAAGTGTTGTGCTGGACGTTGGCAGTGAAGTAACAACCAGATTGTGGTGTTCCCCTTGCTGCTTAAAGATTAGCAGTTTCCTATATATCCTTTCTGGTTTAAACTCTTAAGCCTGTCAGTGGCATTTATAGTATATTGGTAGCCCGTGTGAAGTTTTCAAAACTCACTCCAAGCTACACAGTTCTTTGAGTCTTCCTTTTCTTTAGGGAGAATTAAAAGCCACTTCTGTGTGCATTGTTTCTTGGTTCTTCTAGCAGGAAGAAACTGGATGAACCTTCTTT